>JAJJWW010018274.1:12500-46849 GCA_023531295.1 Papaver armeniacum
CCGCTCGAGGCATAGTTCACCATCTTTCGGGTCCCGACAGGTATGCTCTCACTCGAACCCTTCACAGAAGATCTAGGTCGGAATAACTATTATTATTATTTTATTTTTTTTTATTTTTATTTTTTTTTAAATGAAAACTTTTTATTCTTTAACATAAAATAATTCTTAATCTCCAAAACGATTTAAACAACACCACCCTTTTTATTATTATTATTATTATTATTATTATATTTATTATTATATTATTATTATTATTATTATTATTATTGTTATTATTATTATTATTATTATCTTTGTTCAACGTTGTTGTTTTCTTGACATTAGCAGAAGTGTTTTCTTTTATTGATGCTAGTTGAACACAATTCTTAGGCTTGATAGGCCTTTCTTCTTTACAAGAAATATGAGCATCTTTGACATCAGTAGAAGCCTCTGGTTGAGAAGAATTTGTAGCTTTCACAAATTTACCTCTTTGCTAATATTTGAAGCATTTATTCCATTATAGCCCAATCCTCGTGTATCACGATGATTTTAATTTGCTTCTAGCATTGAGGTTAAATTGTTTGAGCTATCAATGCGCTTTTTCAAGTTCAAATATTCTTCTTCCAACATCTTGCTTTTATCAAGAGCACCAGTTAGATCAGCCTCAAGGCATTTTTCTCGTGAGAAATATTCACCTTCTTTCTCTTCAAAACTCTTTTGTTGAGAGTTATTCCTTGCATCAGATTCAACAAGTTTCTTTTCCAACAAATGAACCTTTTCAATAGTAGCATCACGATCTTTGTCTAACACTTTTGGGTGAAGAAATGGAAGATTTCTTGGAGATTTAATCGATCCGTGGGTGTATAAAATGGTGGTTGGAGTCATATAAACGATAATCGTGAGTTGGGGGAGCCAACAGAGGGCTCTGTTACGCAGAAGTTGAAGATCAAAAAGTTGCGAGTTGTTATGCACTTTGTGGAGAAAAAGCTAGAACAAATATCATTGGACGCAAAGAAGTGTGGTTTATCAATCGTAGCAAAAAAGTCATCATCCAATAACACTTGCAATAGGTCTTTAGCAACTGACAATCTTCTTTTTCAACTATATCTTTGTAACAGTCGATCTGTAACAATAGATTCAGTTTTATTATTTTTCTTTCTTTTCACCTTTGTAAACACTTTTTGAGCCATGAATAATTATTTGAGAGTGGTTTCGACAAGAGGAGCTTAACCCCAACAGTGGGATGATGGAGGAAGACATATTTCATGCGTGTGGTAATTATATTTAATTATTTTATGACTTTTTGTACTCATCATTAATCGGTTTATGATTTTTATTGAATGGTTATGATTTCAATTGATGGGTCGTGCTTAGTTTAAGAATTTTGATGTCCCATGCTTTCGATTTACCGTCATTAGATTTGAAAATCTACCTTGTCAAAGACATAGAGTCAATATTTTTATTATTTGATCTATAACTGTCTAGAATAAATATATGAATTGCATGAAAGAGTTTTATGGTGGAATCCTAAGTCCCGGTCTCTCGTAATATTGTTATCAACCTCTAAATATTTTCTAGTTTAATCAATAATTAGGTCTAAAATCAATCTTCCCAAGTTTGAGAACCAAACATCTTATATACCAACTCTACAACAACTTTTAAATCACATAAGTTTTATGAATTTGGATTCTAGTAGACGCTCTACTTCTTCCTTGATTGTGCACACTATTCTTCGCGTGAATTCGCGACTGCGTTATTTTACTGGTTTAAACTCTAGCGAGACTCTCAGGTTATGAATGACGAGGCTGTTGTTTAAACCTGACATTTTGTAGTACTTAAAGGAAAATACGTCTTTATACTCCATCAGCAATTCTACCAGTTCTTTCCTTTATTCTATGCCCGAGTTTTTACTTATCTTAATGAGAGCTAGAACTAAGAGGTTTTGATTAACTTTAAGAACAGAATAGGTAAAGAAGAAGACGTAGTTTTATTCACTGTATTGGTATGTATTAAACGTGAGTATACATAGGATATATATATACAAACTTAGCTTGAACTGCAGGCTAACATATTTCCTAAAATACAAACAATTCCAAAATAAAGAAACCCTTAATTAGAGCCAACTTTGGTCACGTTACCATAGTGTTAACACCCTCCCGCAAGCGTAACGGGTTATCCTGAACCGTTAGCTTGAACCGTAAAAGAGAAAAACGATCCCTGGATAATGGTTTTGTGAATATACGCAATCCGATCCTTAGAGGAAATAAACTTCGACATCAAGAAGTTTTGAAGCAACTTGATCACGAACAAAATGATAATCAATTTCAATGTGCTTTGTTCTGCATGAAATATAGGATTAACAGTAAGATAAGTTGCACCAAGATTGTCACACCAGAGAACAGGAGGTGATTTAGTGGAAACACAAAGTTCTTTCAGAAGTGATTGTATCCACATAATTTCAGCAGTAGCAATAGCAAGTCCCCTATATTCGCTCCAAGACTAGAACGAGATCTTGTTTTTCGCTTACGAGCACTCCAAGAAATAATATTACCACCCAAGTAAATACAATAACCACTAGTAGAACGACGATCTTCAAGAGAACCAGCCCAATCTGAATCGGTATATGCAGCAAACGATAACTGTATAGAAGAAGATGGTCGAAGAAATATACCAAATGTAGACGTATGCTTAAGATAACGAAGTATACGTTTTACTGCACTCAGTGAAAAACAGGTTGGTGCATGCATAAATTGACATACTTTATTAACAAAGATACGCCAAATCAGACGAGTAAATGTCAAATATTGTAAGGCACCAACAATACTACGATATTCAGTAGCATCAGATAATAAGGTACTACGATCAGAAGAGATGTCACCAGAAGTACTTAATGGCGTTTGAATAGGTTTAACACCATCCATTTTTGTCCGAATAAGAAGATCATGAGCATACCTTTGTTGAGAAAGAAACAGTCCTGAAGAAGTACGAATTGCTTCAATTCCAAGAAAATAAGACAATTGTCCAAGATCTTTAATTGCAAACTCTTGTTGCAGACGATCAAGAATGGATTTAATACCAGCAGAGTTGGAACCTGTAACAATAATATCGTCCACATATACCAACAAATAAATAGTACCATACGAACCATTGTAGATGAATAAAGATGAATCACATTTGGAAGTGATAAACCCAATTTGTAATAAAAAGGTACTAAGTCGATGGTACCACGCACGAGGAGCTTGTTTAAGACCATAGAGTGAGCGATGTAACTTGCAAACATGCGTAGGAAATCGAGAATCAACATAACCTGGAGGCTGTTTCATGTATACTTCTTCTTGAAGTTCACCATGTAAGAAAGCATTTTGCACGTCAAGTTGATGAATATGCCAATTGGAAGATAGAGCTAATGTAAGAATAAGACGAATAGTACAAGGTTTAACAACCGGACTAAACGTTTCGGAAAAATCTATCCCTTCTTGTTGATTATATCCTTTGGCAACTAACCGAGATTTACGACGTTCAATTTCACCATTAGGCTTTCGTTTGATACGAAACACCCATTTACATCCTATAACATTCATAGAAGGATGATATGGTACTAATGTCCAAGTACCATTACGAAGCAATGCATTGATCTCATCATCCGAGGAGATGCGCCAATCTGGATCTTTATGAGCCTCTGAAATACAAGTGGGTTCGCGAAGAGAATCACATACCAGGGCATACTTGGAGTTGGGTTTAAAAATACCATCCCTGGCTCTAGTTATCATGGAATGCTGTTTAGGAGAAGGACCAATAACTGGTTCAGCTGAATCTGGAACTAAGCGTGCCTGTCCAGGGACTGATGCAGTGACAGGTGAGGTAGCTGACGTAGCCGACGTAGTGGACTGGGATACAGCAGCAGGTGCAGGAGTCGCGCAGGGACTGATGCAGTGACAGTGAGGTAGCCGACGTAGTGGGTGAAGTAGTGGTTGACGTAGCAGGTGAAGCAGTGGTTGACGTATCAGGTGAAGCAATAGCTGACGTAGATGAAGCAGCTGGTGAAGACACAGTAGCAGGTGGAATCCGAGGTGTAGTGGAATGAGAAACCAAGACAGGTGGTGATGAAACACAAAGTGGTAAAGCAGAAGTTACCTGAGAAGGAGTCGATGCCGGTGAAGGTAATGCAAAGGGAAAGGTAGTCTCATCAAACACAACATGACGACTTACATAAATACGACCCGTAGGAATATGAAGACACTTATAGCCCTTTTGAGATGGACTATAACCAATAAACACACATGGAGAGGAAAGAGGCTCCATTTTATGAGACCTATACGGACGTAGGTAAGGGTAACATAAACAACCAAAAACACGAAGAGAAGTGTAATCCGTCGGACAACCAAAAAGAGCGGCATATGGCGATGAATTGTTAAGAGAAGTGGAAGGAACACGATTCATCAAGTAGCAAGCAGTGTAAAAAGAATCATACCAATATGAGGATGGTACAGAAGCCATGTTTAAAATCGTAAGGCCAGTTTCCCTAATATGACGATGACGACGTTCTACTAAACCATTCTGTTCAGAAGTGTGTGGACATGAAAATCTATGAAAAATACCAAGTTTCTGAAGATGCGGAGTAAGTTTGCGATACTCAAGTGCATTATCAGACTGAAAAATTTTAATTTTTCTATTAAAGAGATTCTCAACATGCTTTTGAAACAGAAAAAATATAGAGAAGACATCAGACTTTTGAGACATAGGAAACATCCAAGTAAAACGACTAAACGCATCAATAAAAATTATATAATATTTGTATCCTTCATTAGATAAAATATGAGAGGGTCCCCATACATCTGAGACAATTAAATCTAATGGATTCAAATAAATAGTTTTACTAGGATGAAAAGGTAATTTATGACTCCTATGTTCATGACAAGATGAACAAAACTTAACAGTCTGACTGGAAACCGGAAGTGAAAACTGAGAGACAACTTTACGAACTGTACGCATCATTGGATGTCCCAACCTAGAGTGCCAGTCTTGTAAGCTAGCACGTTCCCCTACGCAAACTTTGGGAGATTTAGACAAAGCATCAAGTTGATAGAGACCACCCCTCCTACTGCCACGAAGAAGGACCTTCCCGGTGCACCGATCCTTCACAAGACAAAAATTCGGATGAAATTCAAATAAGACATTGTTATCAGTAGTAAGGCGAGAAACTGATAAGAGATTATGAGAAATTTGTGGTGCATAGAGAACATTACGAAGTTGTAACTTACGACCGGGAGTACCCAAAACAGAGAATCCCACATCAGAAATTGGAATAGAAGAACCATTACCCATCTTAATCTGGTCAGGACCAGTGTACTCGTTTGAAAAGTGAAGACGAGAAAGATCATTAGTTATATGATCTGTAGCACCACTGTCAGGAGTCCATGGAGGAGTTGGCAACAATCCAGTATGAGCAGTATAAGCACGCGGTGCTGAAGCTGGTGGTTGACGACGCGGAGGACGAAAGCCACGATCAAATCGGTTCCAGCAGTCTGAAGCTTCATGATTGGGACGGTCACAAAGTTGACATCATTGTGGTTGAACTGGTGAAGAGACAGTGTAGGTAGAGCCGACATTGTTGGTTGGACGGGAACCACGGTTGCTGCTATGCTGAAACTTGGAGTAGGACGGTGAGTTGGGCCGGTTGCTGTTGGAGTAGGATGATGGAGTATTGGGCCGAGAAGATGCAGCAGCAAGGTGAGTTGGGCCGCTGCTTGAGTTTCCAGAGAAGCGAGAAAAATTGGAAGACATACCACGGGATGAACTAGCAACGTTAGCAACAGGCTGAGCAGCTAGGGTTTTGTGTTGATTCTCAATTCGAAGTTCAAAAGTCAGCAAGAAAGTAATGAAATCTTCAACAGATAGAGAGCTCATTGTAGTTGTTAGAGATGTAACGATGGCATCATAAGAATTGTCTAGACCAGCAAGAAGACAATGACGGAACTCCTTATCTCAGAATCGTTGTATTAGCAAGCACAAGGTTGTCGACTAAGTTCCGAGCATGGTTGATGTAGTCGCGCATAGTCTTAGACCCTTTCTGAAGAGTACGCAACTCACAGTGAAGATGATGTATTTGAGCATCAGACTTAGAGGCATATTGAGCTTCGAGAGATGTCCAGATTTCTTTGGATGTTGTAAGTCGATGAACATGACGAAAAACAGCAGGAGTAAGAGAAGAGAATAGCCAACTAACCAAAATTTTATCTTGTTTCATCCATGAGGCAAAAGCTGGATTGGGAGATTCATCAGCAAGAGCAGGCGCTGGACAGGGAGTTGTTCCAGTGACATGACCATCAAGATCATAACCCTGAAGATATGGTAGAAATTGAGCGCGCCATAAAGAGTAGTTGGTTTCATCTAACTTGACGGTGATGATGTGATGCTCTGATACCAAGCTAGAACTAAGAGGTTTTGATTAACTTTAAGAACAGAATAGGTAAAGAAGAAGACGTAGTTTTATTCACTGTATTGGTATGTATTAAACGTGAGTATACATAGGATATATATATACAAACTTAGCTTGAACTGCAGGCTAACATATTTCCTAAAATACAAACAATTCCAAAATAAAGAAACCCTTAATTAGAGCCAACTTTGGTCACGTTACCATAGTGTTAACAATGAGGCTTCTATTTGCGTGAGTTCCAATGTTGACCTCCTTCATCCCATCCATAGTGATATCCCCTGATATTCATTCTTCAGGCGAATCTTGTGGATTTATTTATCTTTGAATGCGTAACTGCGCTTCGCCGAGTACCCCAGAGGGAAGTTCCACCAACTCTTCGTCAACGTCGCCTGAGGGGAGATCCATCATCTCTTCATCTATCGACGACATGGTGCATTCATATTTGTTGACATGAGCCCCATCATTTAATTGCTATAAGCGGTATACATGCCCTACGTTCGGCCGTGAGAAGCGTTGGAACCCAGGTTGGTCTTATGATTTCTGCTTCTTCTCGGGGTGGGAAGGTCATTCTAGAGGGACTGAATACATACTTGGGGGTTCTTGATTTCTCTGCATGTTCTTCTTTCTTTTCTCATTTGGGTAGTGGAATAATAAGCTGCACCTCCGGAGTTTCGTCTGACTCCTTTGGGATGTCGTAGAATACCGCATCTGCCATGTATGCCTCTTCTAGACCAAACGGGTTCCTTGTTGAAGGGATTCGGTACTTTTTACCTCCTATGTTGGTCTTTAAACACTGATGATAAGTTGAAACCACCACTTTATGGTTGAATATACACTCTTGGCCCAAGAGTACATGGAACGTGTTATCATCCTCCGAGACATATAATGGTGTGAGCGCCCTTATGGGTCCGATCCTCATTACCAAGCTGACGATTCCTATAGACGTTTGTCTATGACCTCCAAACCTTTCACCGTCGCCGTTCACATCTGTATGGCCGATCGTTTTACTCCCAATAGTTCCAAGGTGTACATGGAGATAAATTTCAGAGATGCACCCCTGTCGACAAATGATCTCTTCAATTGTTGCCTCATTAACGGTTGTCGTAAGGTATAATGGACTAAGATGTTCCCTGCAGCGAGATGTCTTCATCGGTGAATATGATTGCTCCTTTAGGCATCGGGTCGTATGGTTTCCCGACTGCGATAACTGCTATGGATTTGGATGCTTCTCTGATTTGATTATCGTTGAACCCTAACGATTCAAAAAACTATTGCGCCAAAATTATTTGTGAAAACTTGCTCGTTATACTTCTGTATTTTCGAAAGCGAGAGCTTCTGCCTCTTCTTCGCATATCACATCCTCAACGTCTTCCCATGGCCTCCATATATCTTCTCTCGGGTCGTGAGAAAGCATCATGACTTGGTGTTGTAGGATCGTAATATCGCAACAAACAAGGTTCGCGGGATTAATAAACGACAGCTTCGCGAAGGAGTCGCAGGAGCTAAAATAAACGACGCAATGAATAACGACAGGCAAAACATAAAGAAGACGTGAGACCTGGCGAGGATTAAGAAGTGTCGCGAGAGTGAATGTTTGTGCATCTGCGACACTTCGCGAGACATTCCCGAAAATAAAGGGTAGCTTAGCTGTCATCCACTATGTATTACCCTATATAAAGGGCTAAATGAGTCTGTAAATAGGGGAGATCTTTTTGGAATTGTTAAGCAAGTCAATAGGAGAGAGAAAGTTTAAGAGTGTTTTAATTTCTAAGTGTAATTCTATTATCCTGTGTAAACATTGCATGGACTCAATCAATAAATATTCTTGATCTTACATCTTTCAATGGATTAATTAAGCAAAATTGAGTAAGGGGTGTAGTGTGGGATTTCCTGCTACTACATATGCGCTAGAAACAGGGATTGAGCATAGATTGACGTAGAAATTGGAAGGAATTTGGATTAACAGAGAAAAGATTTGGAGAAGATACTCAAGAATTCATTGGAAAAGAAAAATGGCTAGAAGAAGAAATGTACAAGGGCAACCAACGACTGTAAGAAGAAGTGGGAGACTTCTTTGGAGAAAGGAGGAATGAAACAGAGAATCGTCAAGGATGAATATGAGAAACGATGGAGAAGATCAAAACCAACCACCGATCTCCCCAGTAGCAAACGCGGCTGTGGATTATGATAGAGTAAGTGTACATACTTGGAGGTCCGATTCTGAAGACGAGAGGGAAGAGGAGCAGCAGCTGGTGAACAATGGACAAGGAGAGCAAGGAATGAATGTAGAAATGAATCCAGGAAACGAAGAAATTGCAGCATTAGAAAGATTGAGACAAACAATACACGAAGAGAGACGGCTAGAGGCGGAGGAACGAGCAAACTTGACAAGACAGAATCATGAATTGAGGATGGAAAATATGAGGTTGCAAAATAGGAGATCTAGAAGTAGCGTGAGATCAAGTTCAAGATCGAATAGGGAAGAAAGAAGGAGAGTTTTACCAACAGAAAGTACCGAGGAAGAAACACAAAATCCGAGTATAGAGCATGGCGAGAGAAGAGGGGAAATAGAAGATCGTTATATTCCTCTGCCCGAAAATCTTCAAAATGAGCGGAATAGGGAAAATCAAGGAAACATGCAACTCCAAGAACCGAATGACCAGTTTCTTGGTCAAGGGAGAATAATCTTGCAGGAGAGAAGAATTGAGAAGAAACCGAGAGATCGAGGATGACATTGAGAGACACTACATTGAACAAGCGCGGCTAGCTCGCGAGAGAGAAAGGATAAGAGCAGAAATGGAAAATCAAGAGATGGAAGAGGCAATCCGGCAGAATAACCATGACAACCGCGAAAGAAGAAGGGAACAAAATCGTACCAATAGAAATATTAATGAAGAATATGAGAGAGTGCAGATGAGAGCCAAGAGACAGCCAAGAAGAGAGAACAACCGATATAATGGCGTGCGAATTGACGAAAGAAACGAAGAAGAGCGTCGCGAGGAAAGAAGAGGAGAAAATAACGAGCGGGAAGGTCAAAATAGGCACGAGCGAAGAAGGAGAGAAGCGAGTTAAAAAAGACCAAGAGAATCAAACTCTGAGGCAAATGAACAAATCTTAAGAGAACTGGCTGAAATGAGAGGATTACTGAATAGTAGAAGGGAAGGAGGAAGGAGACAATTAGACGAAGCCATCGCAGAAGCCGCGAAGAATCCCTTCACGCTAGAAGTACAGATGGGAGGAATACCTCCTAAGTGCAATCTACTGCGTTAACCAACATCTTTGATGGAACAACCTGTGCGGTACAACATATCAAGGCTTATATGAGATGTATGTTACAGTGGGAGAATCATGATGCTATACTATGCAAATATTTCGCATCAAGCCTAATAGGAGAAGCACTAAAATGGTTTGAAGGTCTGCCAAGGAACACAATCACATCATTTAACCATTTACAAGCCACATTCCTGGGAGCATACATAAGTAATGACTCTTCGCGACTGGTATTGAAGATGTATTTGGGTTGAAACAAAGGGTCGGCGAGAGCTTAAGGCAGTTGACAATAAGATGGAGGACCATGTGTAGCGAAATGGAAGGACGGGTTGAGGAAAGATATCTCATCCTCTCATTTGTGAATGCTCTCTTCGCGACTAACTTGTTATACATTCAAATTTTTAGAATTAAAAATACAATCACGATGGCGTAAGCTGAGAGTTACGGGAAGAATATATCGCCTTAGAAGAAAGACAGAATGAAATGAATTCTTATCAATCGCGAACACAAGCTCGAATGCCGCGAACGCAAGCTTGTTGCCTCAATTCATAAATACAAAGTGGCGAGTACTTCGCAAGGACAGCAAGCAAGGAAAGGCGATGAGGGATGGAGAAGATAGTAGCCATGGGAAGCCACGATCAAGAGGAATTTGAACGAGAAAGGAACTATTACAACCGTAACAGCAATAATAAGATTCGAGGCTAGATCATGTGCAAGAAACATACGGTGGACGAAGGCAAAATAACCGTGGAGGGCAGAGAAGTCGCGAGAATAGTATGGGAAGAGATTAAGATGCCTCCACCGAATGCTAGTGTGGAAAAGATCCGGGAAGCTATACTTGTGATGGAAAATGTACCAAAGACCTTGGAACGTGGGAATGGAACCACCGCCAAAGCGATAGAAGTCATGAGTTTTGTTCTTACCATCGCTTCCATGGGCATCAAACAAACGATTGTAGAAACATAAAGAGAATTATTCTCAGGATGATTGATCGGGGAAGTTAAATCACTTTCTAAAGGGAGAAGAAACAGCGACATTACCACCACCACCGAGAGATGCAATGCGTGTTGTCGGCGAAAGGAAAGGAAACATTTGTGATAGAAGTCGGGGCAAAAGCTAAAAATTTGAATTGCAACTCTATCGTCCACTCCTATCGCACAATCGAAGATTTTCATGACAACGTGCTCAGTAGAGTCTTTGCGAGAGATGCTAATGATAAAGAAATAATGAGCCTGGCGAGAACGACGCAGTTAGAAAAGTGGCAGCTGAAGACTATTTCTTTCTCTGCAGATGAAGTGCCAAAAGGAAGAGAAACACATGATAGCCCGTTGGTTGTGAAATTAGAGATTAACCCGAAACCAGTTGATGGAGAAGATGATGAAGCAGAAGCTTGTTGGGCGATCAACCGAATCCTAATCGACACCGGAAGTTCGGTGAATATTCTCTTTTACCATACTTACAAGACGATGGGAGGAAAAGATGAGGATTTGATCCCCTCGACATACAAGATATATGGCTTTAATGGCACTACAAACAAACCAAAGGGAGAGGTTCACATGAGGATACCTCTACAAGGATTATCAACTGATATTTTATTCTGTGTGGTTGACGTGGAATCTCCATATAATGCGCTGATTGGGAGGCCATGGCTTCATGAAATCTTGGGAGTCGCATCAACATATCATCAATGTATAAAATTTCCACATCCAAATGGCATTGGTATCATACAGGGAGATTGGAAGGAGTCGCAACAATGTCATGAAGTCGATGTAGAAAGCTGCGAAGAAAGAAATACCAAAAGAAAAGGTTGGAAGCAACATGTGAGAGATGAGCAGAGAAAAGAAAAACTGATGGTGGATGCTATAGAAGTAAGGACTGAACATACCTCGCGAGGTGAATACCTAGAGATAGGCGAATATTATGATAATAAAGGAGCAAAGGATATGAGGAACAAAAGGCATAAGAAGTGAATAATCAACAAAAACAAGAGAAAAAGCAGCAATTGAAGTAATGATGTGCGAGAATCTTGCAGCCAAGAGTATATGGGAATTCAGTTAAGAAAGAAAAATGAAAATGCAACAAATGAAATAGAATTGTGCGAATACTTCGTAAACAAATATCAGCAAATAATGAAACATGGATGATTGAATGATTTAACAAATATGAATGAGTAAAAGAATGGGACGAACCTTTATGGCGTACACCCTAGTTCGCGAATAACATTTCGTAAGAGGCAAATGTAAGACCTAAAGTGCGTCATATAAGGGGGTATCTCTCGACATGGCTCAGGGGGAAGGTTACACCGCTCCTGAAGCCCGAGTCATGAAAATTTGGGGCCCATGAAAGCCTATCCGGGAGAGATACCTTGGATTCCCAACTATATAAGGTTATACCCTGGTTGGGCGACCGAGGGTCTCTTCCAAGGAGTCAGTGTATGCTCAAGGCGCCGAGGTACACGGTTGAGCCAGAGTGCCCGGGATGGATGAACCTACCCTGGCCATTCTTGGCAAGTCTTGGCATATGTTGCACTCGCCCGAAGAAAACTCCACTTAGGGTGCAGTCTCGTAACCATAAACCATATAGGTATAAGGGATAAGAGGCTGAGAAAACAACTGGTTGTTGTTAAGACCAGGATGGGAGGAGCTAGTCTTGTATGGCCGATGTTTCGCCTCCTTGAAGGGGCAACCGGGAGATGATAAGGGCGACGCTCTCCAATAGGGGGAGTGTCAAACAGACGCAAATGTCATAAGGCTATGTTTTCGCAAGAGAATTTAGGCTCGTCATATTTGTGCAATGATCCTGCAGAGGCAATAATACTAACGCGAGGGTAAGGCGAGATCAATGGGTCTTTACACGAAAGTGTACGGACGTCCTGCGATTTCGTCGCACGACGGCAATGTCACGGGGCTATGTGTTCGCAAGGATATATAGGCCTGTCATATTGTCGCAACTAAAACATCCTGCAGAGGCAAAAATACTTGGAAAATGATAAGGCAAGATCAATGGGTCTTTACATGCAAGTGTAAAGACGTCCTGCGATTTTGTCGCAATAAAAGGTGGCAGGGGAAGACCTCTAATTAGGGAGGTCTAACTCGGAAGACCACACAAAAATGATAAGGCAGGGGGTCAATGGGCCCTTACTTGAAAATGTAGGGCGGCTTGCGACCTTGTCGCAATGAGAAGAGATAAAATACATTTATGAAGATCGTGCAAGGCAAGTAGAATTCTTGATTTATGAAGATACCGCGACATCGCCGCAACAATACATTTCAATAACAATAAAATTATTATTCAACCACATACATGATGACAACTAAAATCTTCCATCCAAGATAAATAACAGAGGCAAGTATGGGAATGGAAAAGATGGAATATTGTTATTCACCTTCTGATGAAAGAGTTATACATCAATAATGTTAGCCAATTATATTACAAGGAAGAACTACCAAAAAAGGGGGAGTGAAGATTGAATTCAGGGGGGAAAAATCCAAGAAATACACTATAATAAGGATACAGAAATGTACAGATATTACAAGCAGAGAAAGAAAACAAAAAGAGTTATCTCTTTGGTGATTCTTCTCCTTCATCCGATTCTTCATCCTATTATTCTCATCGCCAGAATTTTCTTCTTCGCTAGCCTCTCTATCAGAAACGTCTGAGACAGGCAGATTCTCAGGAACCTTTTCAAGGAGCCAGGGATATGAATGCAGAGGGATATTGTGGTCCTTACAAACATACTCCATGGCTCCATTGCGAAAACGAACAGCATCATTATTAAAGTTCTCCACTGTCGTTAGAAATTGTTTCTTCAACTTGGAATATTTATTCTCGCGAAGGGAGAGACTCTTTGCGAGCTGTTCTTTTTCGGTTTCGAGTTCTTCAATTCTCGCTGGAAAATTCCTGGCGAGTTGTTCTTTTTCAGATTCAAGCTCTCTAATTCTAACCTGAAGCCTCTTCTCAGATTCTGCAAATAAGAAACAACAAGTTAATAATTTACAAGCAATACTACAGAAGTAAGAAGCAGTAAGGTATAATAAGTAACCTTCTCTATCAGATATCATATCTTTAATCAAGGAAGTATGCTCGGCATGAAGACTAACATCAACACCTAGGTTATTCCTGGCATTATCTAAAACCTTCGCAGCCCAGGCGAATTCATCATCACTATTAATAACGAGAAGAGAACGAACTTGCTCTTCTCGCTGCTTAAGCATGGTATTCTGATGAAGGAGTTCATCTCGTTCAACTTGCACACCAAGAAGAGATTTGTGGAATTCTGCTAATGCCTGTGCACCTCTGTTAGTAATGCGATCGTTCTCATCTATGAGATCACTAATTTTCTTCCTTAAAGTCTTGATTTTCTTCTCGGAATCAAGGTACATTCGTTTAAAGCGATTAGTTAAATTTAAACTAGATCTGTGTTCGATCTCCAAGAGATGATATTTGGATTGAAGATCCTTTAATGAAAGGAGGTTAGTTTTATTGGAGGAACTACTTAGAGATTGATTGAGGTGAGCGAGAAGAAGATCATTATCCATAGGTTCAGGAAATGTATGGAGAAGAATAGCCTCACGGAGAGATTATATACATCTGCGAAGGTAATAAGTTAGGCAGCAATATGCAACCGATAAAATAGAAATGATAAAAGGAAGTAAAATCTTATACCATAAAGTTGTTGATTAGCGTTCTGAAGAGTGGACACCCTATCCCTTTGGGAGTCAAGTTCGGTATTTAACTTTTGAATTCTCTCGTCTTTATCGCGAGATGACGCAGCTTCAATTTCTAATTCTCGAATCTTCTTGTTCAATTGCGAATTCTTCTTTTCAAGATTGTTGCGTCTTCTCTCGAGATCTGAGGCAACTACAAAAGAAGTTCTTCCAACCTATAAAAGAAGATAGAAAAATCATTAATATATATATATATTTAAAAATTTAAAATTAACAGGGAAATATGACTGCATACGTACCAAAGATCCAAGTGCATTCAAGAAGTCATGAGACACAATTCTAGAGGCTCCATTGAAAGAATTATTGCCCTCTAATAAAGTAGCATTACACACGTTTGCGAGAGCCCCGCAAAGGGAAGCTAGGGGAGCATCTCCCATTCCTTGGAAAGAGTCTGAGAAGATGCTAGATAACTGATCCATAGAAGAACCGGTCGACGGAATCTTCTTGGCGAGAGAAGGATTCGAGTCATGGTTATCCTCGTCAGAAGATTCAGAGCTTGAGCTAAGGAGAGAAGAAGATTGAATCTTTCGCTTCTTAGCCAATGGAGCAGAAGATTTATCTTTGCGAACGACGGTTTTACCCTTACTTTTAGTCTTCGCGGCTACAGCTTCTTCAACTCCAACCTTCGCATACGGTTAAAGATAAGAAACAGAGGCAACAATATTGTTTCAAATAACAAAGGAAATGTTTCTTACTTCATCCGTAAGCGATCGAAGTATCGTCAGGGTACTCTCCAACGGATTATCCTTGTATCTTCTTCTCAATTTGGAGATCTGAAAAATTTCACAAACTCAGCAAATATAAAAAGAAAATTGCGAAAGCAAGATTTGAAGTAGAAAACATACCTCTTTTGCCCTATCGTGCCATTTGAATTCCCAAGGATGATACCTGCGAGATTCGCAGAAGAACGTGCGAGCCCGCGATATAAGGGCCATTTAAAATCAAGGGTACAACCCACCACTTCTCATCTTTGGAGTGGCGAGGAGTAGTATTATTGCCCGGTGCCGGTCAATATCCCGCATGAGCAATTTATCCTCGGGGACATTATCCTTCTTTTCTTCAGAGAATGCCCCAACGAGATTTCGCATTCCTCATTTTTATCACCGAATAATTTTCAAAAAAATTCTCTACAAAGTGTACTTCTCAAAGAGCCTATTTCCAAGTCTGCGAAATCGGGGTGTCTAACAGTAGTAGGGTATAAAGATCCTTTGCCAGCACCACGATTCGCGAACTCAAGCATTAGGCGAATGCAATCGCCACTCAATTGATAAACAGCCCGAGAGAATTTTTCATGGGCCAAGATTTCATAAAATAAAGGCATCTCAGGATTGTACAAGGGAATGGGAAGTCCCGCGAGAAGCTGACCTAGCGAGACTATAATCTTTTGATCATCACATTGATGATCAGAAAATAACTTTGCAGAAAGAATAGATGAAGATTCTTGATCGGGAATGGTTGATAGAGTGAAACCCTTCTCGAGCAACTTCTGTTGAACTTCATCAAAAGAAGCTTTGTATGCACGACTAATGGAAGCCATTATCAGTATGGGAATGGATGGGATGTTAAAGATTAGGATCAGCGCTAGAAAGGACGAAGAAAAGATTTGCAGTAGCAGGAGCGCAAATTGCGGAAGGAGAGAGTCAAAGAAAAGTTGCAGAGAGAAACTAAAAGATGAAAAGGAGGGGAAAAGAAAACTATATATAGGGAAAAAGATCCTCGAGAAAAACGAGGTCATTTAATGCGAAGAGACATGAATGGTCAAGAATAAGCGGTTGAAAGAGACGTGTCAAGAAAAGACATTAATAATCAAAATCCGTGTAAAAGTACAAAACTGAAACAGAGATAAAGATAAGCAGTCGCGGCAACAATATTGTAAAAATCTCATGATACTCTTCCTTCGCGGGAGAAATATGAGGAGAGATAGGAGACGATACTTCTCAAAGAAGCTTCGGAACTTTGCAAAAGAATAGAGGCAAGTACGTACTTTTCAAGGAAAGTATTCTTTTGCTCGTTCCTTCATCAACAAAAATCAAAGATCGCTACCACAATAGATTTTTCCTTAAAGATCGCTTGTCAAGCAATATTCAAGGAAAAAGAGGCAAGATGTAGGATCGTAATATCGCAACAAACAAGGTTCGCGGGATTAATAAACGACAGCTTCGAAGAAGGAGTCGCAGGAGCTAAAATAAACGACGCAATGAATAACGACAGGCAAAACATAAAGAAGACGTGAGACCGGCGAGGATTAAGAAGTGTCGCGAGAGTGAATGTTTGTGCATCTGCGACACTTCGCGAGACATTCCCGAAAATAAAGGGTAGCTTAGCTGTCATCCACTATGTATTACCCTATATAAAGGGCTCAATGAGTCTGTAAATAGGGGAGATCTTTTTGGAATTGTTAAGCAAGTCAATAGGAGAGAGAAAGTTTAAGAGTGTTTTAATTTCTAAGTGTAATTCTATTATCCTGTGTAAACATTGCATGGACTCAATCAATAAATATTCTTGATCTTACATCTTTCAATGGATTAATTAAGCAAAATTGAGTAAGGGGTGTAGTGTGGGATTTCCCGCTACTACAGGTGTTGAGGCGGTTTTTTGGTTTTTTTAACATCCATTTCAATCTCTCCTGCCACATGGTTTCAATGGAAGATGCTTCGAAAGGAATAATTAACATTCAATCGTGGGGTGGCCCAACCTCCGAATGGAAATATTTGGCGTTACTTTCATCAATCCTGCTAGGGTTATACCATCGTATTAAAACACCGGAACTGATAGCTTACATCCTGCAAGCCAGTTCAGCTTTCTGATACAAGTCATACATAGCCAACACCTTCACAATCTCAACACCTTCTTCGCTTCCCTACCTAAGATCAACCCCATCTCCTTCACTTTGTGATCGAAACAAGTCTGTAACGGCCATTTCTTGGTTTAGGCCGGATTTGCACAGATTGATTTCTCGAATCTACAAGCACTCCCGTGCAGTGCATTTGTTTAAGGTTTAGACTCATTTCTAATCCACACACCCCAAATTACCAAAACCGGCAGAAATAGTTTTCACCCATAAACAACTCTGAATCATCCAACTCTTCTATGAACTTTTGATAAGTAAGTAGATTTTTACCATCACCATTTTGTGGCTTAGGCATAATATCACGATTGGGTACAAGAGTCAAATTCTTATTGCTCCACATGAACGAATAGTTGTTGTTTCTCCCATCATGATTCACAAACCGATCATATTGCCAAGGGCGCCCAAGAAGTAAATGACATGCGTCCATCAAAACAACATCACACCAAACATTGTCTACATATTTGTTACCAATAGAAAAATTAATGAGACAACGTTTAGTGACTTTTACCTCGCTTCCTTGGTTAAGCCATGATAAAGAATATGGAGAAGGATGGTCTTTTGTCTCTAACTTCAACTTTCGAACCACTTCTTCGGAAACGATATTTTCACAACTCCCCGAATCAATCACAAGCTTGCAAACTTTCCCACAAATTGTGCAAGTGGTTTGAAAAATATTGTGGCGTAGCCATCGATCACCTTCGTCGAGTTTTGGAGTAAAATAGTTACGCAATACAACCAAACATGGTCCTTGGTCATAGGTGATAAACTCCTCTTCCACTTCTTCGTCGAGTTCTTTATCAAATATTGGTGGCTCCATAAGATCCAAATATGCATCACCTTCATCATCACCTTGAACAAGTAAGTTCTTCCCCGGACGATCACTCTTCCTATAATCATATGCTTTATGTCCTTCATCTCCACACTTGTTACATTTACCTTGAAAGACTTGTTGAGAAGTATTGGATTTTGATGGAACGTTAGTAGTTGGAGCTCGATGAGTTGGAATTGGAGAAGTAGTATTTTTAACACCTCCTTGAGTGTGAGTACTCCAATTGGTATGTGAAACTCTCCTTGCGTATTGCTTCTCCAATGATAATTCCCTTTGATATGCTTCCGACACCGAATAAATATCAAATAAGTTTAAAGTGTCTTGATATTGCATTCTCAAACCTCCTATATACCTTGCTACAAGTTGTTCTTCCGTTTCGTTAATATCGTTCCTTACAACCAATTGATAGAACTCTTTGGTGTAGTCATTAATCGACTTGGACCCTTGCCTAAGATTTTGAAGTTGTTGATAGATAAGTCTTGTATAATTATGGGTTAGAAATGCAAGCCTCATATGTTTCTTAAGCTTCTCCCAAGATTCAATTTTAGCTTGACCTCTTCTCAACCTCATTTGTTTAAGTTGTTGCCACCAAGCGTCGGCTCTTCTTCGAAGTCTTGTTGCAACCAATCCGACTTTATTATTTTCGGGCACTTCCTTAAAATCCAAGATTTCTTCAACCGTTGCTAACCAATCAACAAATTCTTCCAGAGCTAAACCCCCATGAAATTCCGGAATATCAACTTTGAGTCCGCCTTCCCATTGGTTTGAAGTAGTAACATTGTGGTATCTCGGTCTTTCTTCAAACATTTGGTGTCTCCCTTGTTGATGAACATGACTATCAAAAGAAGTGGTCTCCTCATATGTTACTTCTTTTTCATAATGATGATGTTGAGTTCTATATTGATCTTGATGGATATTTAAGTTACCAAATCTTAAAAAAAAATCTTCAAATTTTGTATCCATTCTTTGTTGCATTTCATCAAACACTTCATGCTTAAAGACCTCTAATTCTTCTTTCATAGAAATTTCACCTTGATTAACTCTTTTCCTTGGAGCCATAATGAAATCACAAGGAGAATGAACCCAATATGACAATAGCACATACAAAGATTCAAACCCCCAAGATAATAATTAAAATCTTCTCCACAATTTCGCCAAAAAAAGAAACCAAAGCTCTTGATACCAACTAATGTAAATTAACACTTATAATTGGGTTTGTTTTTAGTTTTGTTCTTGAAGAAAAAGAGCTATATTGTCAAGATTCTACGAAGTTCAAGAGTTGAAGACCAAAGACGAAGATGAAGACAAGGACTGAAGACAGAAGACGTTTCTATGGATGCTGTGAGAGTGGTGCTAACTGCACGTCGAACGGATAACGAGGTAAGTAAGCATATTTCCACCTTCGTTAAGTGGTTGATTTCCTTTCTTAGAGATCGTCAGAAAAAGGGTTTTCAAAATAAATAAAAGATGTGGGTTTTCAAAACAATTCGGAGGGTTTTGCCTTCCTACTATTCAACGTGTCGCAGAATTCTCTCTTCATTCCTACCTGGACACATGTGTGACCCATAAAAGCTGTTTATTATTGAGAGCAACTTCATAAAACCCTTTCTGGTGAGGCAGAGTCGAGACTTTCGATTACTCTCGAACCCGAATTCTTTCGATAAGGGATGGTTATTTCTCTCTCAACTTTTAAGGATGAGATTACGTTCATATATATGTCTAACTTCTTATGACTAGTGTGCAGAATATTTATGTCTTCTTAGCGCGTTGGATGCTATCATTCGGGTAAGTTGGAGTAGGTTTTGTGGGTATATCTCTAGTAAACCCTCACGAGACTATAACTCGTCCACTAGGGACACCTAGGGGTTTAAAGGCCTGTTATTCATGCTAAGAGTAACCGTATCCTCGGCGACATGGAGTTGTTGTATTTTAGATAATTTGCTCGAGGGCTAGCAAAAGCCAAGTGTGGGGGAATTTGTTAAGTGCATATTTTGCATATATTTAGTGTTGCCATGCTAGTAATTGCTTATATTCTTGCGATTGTATATTACGTTTGTTTTCTCTTATTTATGTTTTGCTAGGTGAATCATCCAAAAGAAATGAATTGGCACTTAATTGTGCACTAAAAGAAGCTAGTTACAAGTGGAGAAGGGCCAAAGACCAAGTGGAACTCATTGAAGTACAAGATTTCTACTTTTCATCTTGAAGAGGACGAAAAGACAAAACCAACGGCGAAAGAATGAAGCAATTATGAGTTCGTATGAAGAAGTTATGAGAAAAACAAGAACTCTGAAGACAAAAGGGTAAAATGGTCATTTTAAGGGCAAGTGCTATCAGCGACTCCTTTATACGTTAAGGGGTATCCATTATACTAAGGGGCAGTCAACTTTCAAAGGAATTACTAATGGCAGTCCAGTATTTTACTTGGGGGAGACTGGAATCCTATTCAAACTGAGAAAGCGCGCGTTCAGGGAGCTGTCTACTCCTACACGACCAAGTTCTTCTGCATGGATATATTCTGCTCGAGTTGCAACTATGATGGCACAGAGAGCGATGAAGTTGAGTCATATATACTGTTATATATTGATTCATCGAAGGAGACAGCCAGAGTTTAAACATGAAATTAAGGTTGTTGATGCTTCCATTGATAAACAAGTGAGGCTGGCATTAACAGGAGTAGCTCGTGGTTGATATGGAGCTGAATTTGACTCTGCAATGAAGGAGAAGAAGGTTGAGATGATGGTGGTTTCGGTGGAGTGATGAAGCTGAAGTTAGTGATGCTGGTAATTTTCACGGAACATACAGGGAGTGACGCTGTCATGGTATAGGTCGATGGTACATCAGCGAGACCTGGTTGCTGCAATATCAGAGATCGATATGGAGATGGAAGGCAGTAGTGCTGTTGCAATGGAGAAGCTCGAATCTATATGGGAGCTAAGAAGATATTCTGATCTCGAGAGAACTGAGATGAAGAAGATTGAGATGGCCATTGGAAGTGATTAGAGAATAAAGAGCTGAGCTCGTGGTTTGGCAGTATAATGACGAGATGGAGAAATGCTCGGGATTAATGAAAGTTAGCTCGTTCAAGCTTCCAGGAAGACGGTGATTGAATGAGCCTTGGTACTCGATGGTGATTGAGCAGTAATGATGAGCTGCAGATGACGTTGTGGAGCTGGATGATTGAATGATCATAACGGTGATGAGAAGACGATGCTGCTAGCATTGACGATGCAGCTGAGAAATGCATGGCAGTGAGGATCATGATGATGATATTCAACTGAGAAGGACTCGACGATGGCGATGCTGGCACGAACGGTAGAAGCTTGTGTTTGATCTTGGCAGTAGCGAAACAGTGAAGAAGAAAAGTCAGATGCCACTGCTTGGATCGGTTATGGAGAAGCGGCTTGAGCCTGTGGAGTAGAAGAGTCTGTGACTCTGCGGTATTGTTGAAGTTAGAAGTAACGAATAATGAGTTTTCAAAGTCAAACAAGATACGGAACTGAGAATCAACTCTGAACTTGGGAGAGAAACTAGAAAACAGGGGAGAATCTAGCGTGTTACTATCGTGAATTTTGTGGACTCTGTGGAATATTTGAGAGGTTATTTCCGCGTCTAAGATAAGCATGAATCATTGTTGCGCGTTTGTGGAGATTGGGTTATCGGTGGAAACCAAAAACTTGAGCTAGAATTCAGCTTAAGATAGAGTTTCAGGAGCTGCAAAACAGTCGCCAGGTGAGACTTTGCCGTCGATTTTACTAATGAAGGGTGAAGATTAAGCCGCGCTTTAGGGTTTGAGTCGGCTAAGGAAAGTTGGTGGTTATCAGATTCGAAATTGGAGGAAGAATACTCTATAAATAGATGCACGAATAGCAGCAGAACTCATCTCCACACCCTCACTTTCACGCCCGCAATCTGTTCGAGGAAAGTCCTGACAGAATTTCCAAAAGCTTAAGGAGTTTAATTCATGCACAAATAGCTCGAGTTCGTGGCGACTTCAGGAGACATAGCTCAAGCTTATTTTCGTTTGTAGTTTGAACTCTACTTTCTCTCTAATTTGTTTATGATAAAACTCCATTATGTCTAGCTAATTTATTATTTGATTGAGGATGAATTTTAAGTACTAAATATGATTTGATTTAGTATATGAATCTGTTTTGATTTCTTCATATGATTATTGTTTGTGTTTATCATTAAGAAGTAATATGATTGATTGATAGATTGTTTAGGTGGCCAACTGAATATATTTGTTAACTCAATCTAATGCTAGTAAGGATTAGGATATCCGTAATTGTTGAATAACTCCTTCACAAGTAGAAAACGTGAGACCTTGCGGAGGGATTCCGTAAAGCAATCGCGTGTAAACAAAACACTAGCAAGTAGACCAAGCATACTGAGTCTAACTACTAGGATTAAACCTAAATTCACAGACCATAAAACATTCGACTGAATTACATCTTGTAAGCGTACCTCAAGGTGGTTCAGACGAATAGCCTCTGGCAACTAAACGTACCTGTTGTCCAGTGGCTTAAGGGATTTTGGAGATAGCTAAGCGTACCTGATATCTTACGGTTGGTGATAATTAATGATAAATGGATGAATATACTACTTTGATGAATATTTAGTTACGAAGAAGGATTCCTCGATCATCTCTCTCCATATTGTTTACAACTTAATCCTTTATACCTTGTTTATTTATCTTTTAAATCTAAAACAAAACCCCCCATTGTGACACTTTTGACAATTAAATCTCCATGCTCTTCGTGGGAACGAACTTGACTTCCATTATATTTTTTTTAATCGAGTGGAAATAAGATATTAATTTGATCGCACCTACGACACGCATCATGATTCAAGCTTCAGATTCACGAATACGCATCAATAGATTCACGAATACAATTATTCTGAATCAGAATTAAAGCTGAATCTTCTACTTCGATAGAACTTTGATGAAATCAGATTTAAATATTCTGAAACTGCAATCTTCTACTTTGATGGATGTTCGATTACTCTGAAACTGCTTAAACAAATCAACTAGATTCAAAACTGCATCTTTAAATCTGAATTTCCTCTGATTTCAACTATGAGCTCTCTCTAATCTCAGCTAAAAATCTCCCAACAATTTTTTCCTCTCTCTCAAAACTCGATTTTATCGAGAAAACTAAATCAGGGATGTTCCGACATATTAATTATAATGGAGGTTAAAAACGAAAATCAATGCTTCTTGGGTATTAATACGGTTGCAAAGATGCCCCTGAAGGGTGTTCGTGCAAAGCCCATGGATAGTAGGGGCATAAATAACATTCCCACTTTAATTATCTCTCCGGTTTTGATATTAAGGTGCTACCTGATGCTATCATTAGCTCAAGTAATTTACAGACAATACTGCTAGATCTCAGTGAATGCCTTTGTTTTGAGTCATTTCCCAGACATATAGGGTCAGGCACTAGCTAATTCATTTTTAAACCCATCAACATATACTCAAGGTAATGAGCTAGAAATCATCGAGCACAGAAGAATTAACTCTTCTGGCAGATAAAGGTGTTCAAGAAAGAATGAGCATCACAATGAGTCATTGTTATTCATTACTCCAAAATAATTTAGTGTTTTTCTGGCTACTATATATGACCAGTTGATTAACTAAACACCGTACTATAACCCAACTAACTAAATATCGGGGCCTTAGACACTGGCTACTATGGCCCGACTAACTGAACATTGTTGCCTTTCCCAATCGTCGTAGCACCATTTACTATGAACCGACTAGATAAACATGCTACTATGATCTGATAAATTGGACATTGGGCCGTTACTAATTTCCAGAAGTCCCCAGTTACTAGAATTTGAATAACGGAACACCAGGGTCATGGGCCCTATTAACTTACAGGCTGATTAATATGGCTCGACCTATCGAACAAGAATCAATAGTCGAAAAAGGTTGAGCCCGGCCGTAGGCCGGGGTGATACTTAGTGTTCTAATAGAAGTTAAAGTGTGAAAACTTATATTGGCGTAGTGTTCCGATCACGACGCCCGGGTTTGTTGTGACAGCAAAAGAGAGATAAGAATGTCGGGATACCAACACCGATTAGTTATTTATTAAGGAATAATCATATGAGTCTAGTTATTGGTTATTTCCATCGTAGTATATGTTTCCTTATTGTCTATTTGCAAGTTATGTCCTCTATGTATATTCATAATTTGTTCTAGGGTTAATCGGGTGAGCATATTTAGTGCTTACTTAAGTTTGGTGGTGACTTAAGTTCTTTAATTCTTTACCTACCCCATTATCCATATATTGTATAACTTGTAACAATAATTTATAATCATTAGATCTGTCTGAACAATGAAAAAATTATTATAGCAGTAACAATATAATTTCTTGACCTTTCATGCGACATTACAAACTGAAAAAAAAATTGAGATTCATCGCGTTCTAATGTCTACAGGTCAAATATTTACTTGGAAATTGAAGAGGTGCACAGTGCGCTTGTATGTTAACATGGAAAGTTAAGGGATGAGAGAGGTGTAGCTGGGAAAAATTATCCCTGAATCCAAGGAGAACCAAAATTTCGGAGGAGTGAGGATGATTATAAGTATCCAACACAAAAACTTGGTTTGACTTATGGAGGGAATATAACAGAAATTAGTCAGGTTACAAGAATTGCAGTCAGTTTGTTTTTGGGTTTCTGATAATTCGATGGTGACATCATCTGAATTCATACAAAGGGGTAATATATGGCATCACCTGACATCATATGAATATTTCTCTCTCAAGATAGTTTTCTGTTGTTCAGTGCAGCAGCCACAAGTCTTCCCCTATTCAACTTGTTTGGGGTCTACCTGGGACGGGAAAAACAGAAACTCTCAGTGTTTTGTTGTGTACTCTCTTAAAGAGGGGTTACAGAGTACTTACATGTGCTCCAACAAGCATTGCTCTCACATAAGTGGCCTCTCGCGTACTTAGGCTTGTCAAAGAGCCGCACAATATGTTCCAAAGACAGGGCAAGTCATTTTGCGCACTGGGAGATCTCCTCCTGATTGGTAGTAGGACTGAGTTTGGAATGTATGATGATCTTAAAGAGATTTGGTTAGACTATTGTGTGGAAAAGCTTGCAGGATATTTTGCACCCCAAACTGGATGGCAACAGTGTTTCGAATCCATGATAGTTTTTCTTGAAGATGGTATATCAGAATATCATTTATCTTTGAAGGAAAATGCAGCAGATGGGGCTGAACCGAAGGCGAAGAATGAAGCTGCTGCTGAGGTTCCAAATTCCTTTCTTAAATTCATGAGGAACCGATACAAAGCTATAGCTTTACCACTCAAACGATGCATCAATGTTTTATGTATTGAGTATTACATGACTCACTCACATATGGTCCTACACACCACAAGAATACTCTTAACTGATTACACAAGACTCGCAACTGATCGGTCATACTTGCTGTAACCTAGGATGTATATCTTATATTCTGTTATGATTGTAATCTAGTAGTTTACGTTGATGTATATCTCTTCTATTTGTAAAGTATATATAGTTCCAGTGAACATAATGAGAAGTTAAGTTCCATTGCACCAAATCCTTGATGGTATGTAGAAAGCAGAACTTCGACTGAAAGTGTTCCTCGGCTGTAATTCTGTGTGGATTTTTTTTTCTTCTATTCTCTTTTACTTTTTACTTTTCATAATGACAGGAGAAAAACCCATTCCTGAATCATCTTCTTCAATTAATTTGGACGCGGCTTCATATCGTGATCCATATTTTGTGCATCCGTCGGACAATCCCAATGATGTTCTTTGTAGTCCTCCATTAAATGGTGATAACTATGCATCGTGGAAGATAGGAATGATGAGAGCTTTGCGTGTGAAGAACAAGATTGGTTTTATTGATGGATCTATTTCTAAACCAACTGATCCGTCCAAACTCGGAGAATGGATGCGAGCAGATGGTCTTGTCATTGGTTGGATACATGTTGTTATCCTTCCTAGCATTAAAGATAGTGTTTCTTATGCTCCTACTGTTTTTCTTCTATGGAAAGATCTTGAGAATAGACATGTTGAATCTTGTGCTCCAAAGCTGTATCAATTGAAACAACAACTTGCTTCTGTTAAGCAAGATGGTTCGTCTGTAATGATGTTTTATGGTCATCTTCGTGATATTTGGGATGAGATGGATGCTATAAGACCTGTAAGTACTTGTATTTGTGCTAATGCCAAGGATGCTATTGATCATGTCAACCAAGATAGGGCTATGGAATTCTTGCAAGTCTTCATGATAGGTATGCCGGTCTCCGTTCTAATATTTTGCAGCGTATGATAGGTATGCAGGTCTTTATGATAGGTATGCTATTGATTATGCACCCATCTTTCCAAAAAATATATTATGCAGCATAATTTGGAGAAAATGGTTCACCTTCTTGATTTGCTCGAATTTTTTGGAAAATTTCTCTCTCGGAATGATGTTCATCAATATTTTTAGGCATCTTAGTCATAATCTTAACTTACCAAATGTCTTAAGACGTGATATTGTTAGGAATTTCTGTTTCCAAACCGCATCCATCTTTTTCTGCACGGCTTCTGGTTCATATAGTCTTCATGAGGTGGATATTGAGCCACTGAACTTGTTGGTCATTGACGAAGCTACTCAGGTAAAGGAGTGCGAATTGGCAATTTCCCTTGCAACTTGAATGCATACAACATGCTATTGTATTTGGTGATGAGTGGCAGCTACCAGCAATGTTACACAGCAAGGTAATCATGTCTGACTTTGTCATCCTTGATTCCATTTGAAGTTGCACTTTTTATAGAACTTACTTTCCTGGTTTAGGTTTCTGAAAAAGCTGGCCTTGGAAGAAGCCTTTACGAAAGATTGGGATCATTGGGTCATTCAAAGCACCTTCTCGACATGCAATACAGAATGCATCCTAAAATAAGCTCTTTTCCTAATGCTAAATTTTATCAAAATCTGATTCTGGATGCTCCTAGTGTTATCTGTAAAGGTTATGAAAGGCACTATCTTCCAGGACCTATGTTCGGTCCCTACTCACTCATAAGTATCTGTGATGGAAGGGAGGAAGTAGACAGTGTTGGAGAAAGCCGCAAAAATATGGTAGAAATAGCAGTGATCGTGAAATGTGCAAGACCTATCTAAAGGTATGCTTTCTGTTAGCTAGAGTGCATATTTCCAACAGTGCCACATAGTTCCATATTTGTACACATGGAACACTTTCGAAAAGAAAGAAAAATTGCAAATGTTGGGTACCGAACAGTACAATAGAAGGCTTACCATCAAATGCTTAGAGATCAACATTTTACATTGTTACCTTTGTGTCTTGTTGGTTCTGCTGGTAATACCAACAACATATTTTACTCAATAATTGTGTAAATATATCATTTTCTGTTGGAAACAATGAAGAAATAATGAAATCGGATCTCAAACAGCTGAGTCGCGGACTAGGTCGCTATCTTTAAGGTATTTCGCGACTCTGCCTCTTGATTGTGCTAGCAGTCAAAAAATTGTCGAACACCTATGGGATAAAACAGCTGATTCACTCTCTTGTTCGATTTCTCCGCACCTTGAGAAATCGAACCAACTATAACTCTTTCTTTCTTATCTTGCTCAGAACTCAATAGATGTAAAAACAATCTGTTTTTCATCCTCTGTAAAGAACCAGTCTTATAAAACTCAAGAGAATCAATCAACTTTAATGCAAATAAATTTTGAGTAAATGCACTCAATTAACCTTCCGTAACAGTTAGAAAACGGGCAAAATATAATTGCCTAAATTAATGAAATTAATTAAGAATATTAAGTTGACAAAAACGTTTTTGGAAATCAGAAGTTAAATCTGCAAAAAAAAAAAAACATTTTGAAATCAGCAGACCTCCCAAGACTCCCAAGGCCCCAAGGCCCCGCTCTCCCGGATTTTATTAAGTATATATAAATATATAAATATACCTATTCAAATGCATGGGGTGACACTTGAACCCAAGTCTATAGTGTGGGAGCCCAAAATAATACCACCACACTATCTCTCTAAGTTTTGTATAATATTACAAAACAATGTTTTTAAATATATATCCTAACAATCCCCCACTTATATTTCAAAAACATTGAGCAAGTGCTATACTGGTTGTGCGTAAGCAAAGGTGCCTTTCGACTTGAACCTCTACATCGTGTTAAACTTTCTAAGTATTAGGTAACTAGAGTGACTCGCGTCTTGAACTCTAACTAATACTAGATTATTCAACACACACAACTATATCTAGAGTAAAGTTCTTAAGTTCGCACATTAAGGCCATGTGCTTATCCCTTTCTTAACGAACGATCTAGAGAAGTGCCCAAGTTCTCATAGAAGGCGGCCACACCTTCACATTCGTATAGGTGAGTCTATCAAGAATACTCCTGTGTATCCCACTCTAACTTAAGAGCTATAGACATCATTAAGAGTTTAAACACTCAACCTGTTTCCCACTTCATGATATCATGCTATGGGAGTGCATGACTCTATCATATCATTTGTAACTTCGTCTAGTCCCTTTGAACCTATCTAGGTTGGGTATCCATTACAAATGACTCAACTTCTCACAGCCTAAGTCCCATACTTCTAGAAAATTTCCATACCTTTTCTCTAGCTAACCCTTTCGTCAAAGTGTCGCCTATATTTCCTTCGAGATCTTACATGATCTATTCTTACAACACCAGGTTTGAGAAATTCTCTAATCGTGTCGTGCTTTCGACGTATATGTCGATTCTTATTGTTATTATAACAATTATCTACTACTACGATAGCCGCGGTACTATCGCAAAGTAGATCAAAGTGGTCGGTATTGGTTTTTCCCATACTTTGGAATGTCTCGACAACAGACATTTGACCATCCCGCCTCTTCACTAGTCGCTTCTTCGCTATCAATTCAGCCTCCATCGTAGATTGGGCTATAATTGTCTGTTTCTTTGATCTCCAAGATACGGCGCCCAAAGAATAGTAAAAACATATCCTTTGGTGGACTTGGAATCATCTCGAAAGAATGTTCCAATTAGCATCGCTAAATCCTTCAAGGACCGCGGGATACCTTAGATAGTGTAATCCTAGGTTTGTGGTTCTTTCGAATACCGCATAACCCTCTCAACAAACATCCCGGTGTTTCAAACTAGGATTACCGGTAAACCCGCACTGAGAACTCCCATCGCATACGCAATGTCTGGTCTAGTACAATCACCGCATAACGCAGATCGCCTATTATACTAGCATATTCAGATTGTCTAACACTTTCTCCGGTGTTCCTTAACAATTTCACGGTAGGATCAAAAGGAGTACAAACAGGTTTATAATCAAAATATTCATACTTCTTTAGGATTTTTTCAATGTAGTGAGATTGATCCAAACAAATACCACTATTAGTACTAGTTATTTTGATTTCCAAGATTACACTAGCTTCACCCAAATCTTTCATGTCAAAATTCGAACTAAGCATGCTTTTAGTTTCATTGACAAATGATAAACTGGAACCAAATATTAGCAAATCATCCACATACAAGCAAATAATCACACATACATCATTCTCAGATTTATAGTAGATGCATTTGTCACCCTCATTTATTCCGAAGTTACTTGAAATCATTAAATTATCAAATTTCTCATGCCATTGTTTAGGAGCTTGTTTCAAACCATAAAGAGATTTTTCTAGCTTACATACTTTATGTTCTTGTCCGGGAATTACAAAACCTTCGGGTTGTTCCATGTAAATTTCCTCTTCTAGTTCACCATTCAAAAAAGCGTTTTAACATCCATTTGATTATGAGTAGCAAAGAATAAAGACAATCAAAACACGTATAGATGTTAATCTAGTAACAGGAGAATAAGTATCAAAAAGTCTACGTTCTCTCGCCGCCTATAACCTTTGGCAACCGGTCTAGCCTTATGCTTATCTATTGTTCCATCAGTTTGAGTTTCCTTTTCAAGACCCATTTACAACCTATTGGCTTACAAACCGTGGAGGTAAATCTACATAACTCCAAGTTCCATTAGACATGTGAGAATCCCATTCATTATCTACTGACTTCTTGCCGAAACTAGACTCGCAGAACTAAACGCCTCTTGTAAATTAGAAGGTTCTTCTTCTATAGCGTAAAATTCAAAATCGGGATTTTTATCTTTTGTCTCGAGTCCTAGCTCTTTTCGCATCTAGGTTCAAATTCAGTGATCCTATTTTCTTCACTTCTAGGTTCTTCTAATCTAGACTCAGAATCAACACTAGGTAAAGTGCTAGGTGTTGAACCCCACTATTACCCCACTAATTCTAGATTTAAAAGGAAATCTATCTTCAAAGAAGTCAACATCATGATTCAATAATAACCTTATTATTAATATCAAAGAACCTATAAGCTTTATTGTTTTGAGCATAACCAATAAAAACACATTCATAAGCTCTACTTTCTAACTTATGTCTTTTAGGATCAGGTTTCCTAACAAAAGCCAAACAACCCCAAACTCTAAAATAAGATACATTAGATTTTCTATTTCTCCAAAGTTCATAAGGAGATATCATGGTTTTATTATTGGGAATGCGATTCAAAACATGGCAAACAGTCAACAAACATTCACCCCACCAATGAGAAGCAAAGACTTAACTAAGCAAACAAGCAAAAAGAAGTTCGGTCAGGTGTACGATTCTTTCTTTCAGACTTTTCCATTCATTTGAGGATTATATGGAGCAGTTCTTTCATGTAGTATGCCATTAGTTTGATAAATTTCAAGAAAAGGAGCGAGAATCATATTCGAGTGCCTCTATCACTACGAAACCTCTTAATTTTTCTACCAAATTGATTTTCAATTTCAGCAATAAAAATTTTAAACTTTTCAATAGCTTCATTCTTATGGCTCAAAGCAAATAAACATACGTATAATTAGAACAATCATCAATGAACGTCATAATATATCTCTTCCCATTTCTAGTTAGGATACCTTCATATTCACACAAATCGAATGTATTAAGTCTAGTGGTTGGGATTCTCTTACAATGATTTATGTGAAGTCTTAGTTATTTTTGCTTGATTTGCAAAGTATTCACATTTTTCAAATTCATTTTCGTAAAATTCGGGAAGGACACCTAACTTGCTCATGTTATTTACTAACTTTTTACTCACATGACAAAGCCTACCATGCCAAACATTAAAATTGCAAACCATATAAGCGAGAAGAATCAATTTTATTCATAGCATCAACATTAAGCTTAAACATTCCATCGTAGCATAACCTTTTCCTACAAAATTCTTATTCTTAGTTATAGTGTAAACATCAGACCCAATAGTTTGATACAACCCAACCTTGTTGAGAAGATAGCCGGAAACAAGGTTCTTCCTCATTTCTGGAGTGTGAAGAACATCTTTCAGCATGAGTGTCTTCCCAGAAGTAAACTTCAATTCTACCGTACCAGAACCTTTCACCATAGTGCTGTGAGAGTCTCCCAACAACACTTTCTTATCCTTGGAGCATAAGTCTTAAACATGGACCTATCAAAACAACAATGACGTGAAGCACCACTGTCTATCCACCACCCATCAGATCCACCAACCATGTAGAACTCGGATCGAGACCATGGCAATTATAACGTCACCCACAAGATTAGCTTGTGCGTTATTCTTTTCCTTGTTAAACCTGCAATTCCTAGCCATGTGGTTTGGTTTATTACAAAGACATAACAAAGAAACTCGTAGTGGAATTCTGTCCATTTTTTGATGGGTGTTGGTTCTTGTTTTGATTAGGCCTTCCTCCTTTCTTCCCGGTTCGGGTTAGGCTTCATATCCTTTTTCTTAGGTTTCGATTAGGATGAGTCTTATTGTTAGAAACAATGAGGATCTCTTCCTTCTTATCTTGTTTCCGAGCTTCTTCCTCAACCTCCCGAGCTTAACAATCAAACTTTCAAGAGAAAATTCTTTAGTCTTGTGACGCAAAGTATTACGAAAATCTTTCCAACTAGGTGGTAACTTGTCAATCATTACGTAAACTTGAAATTGTTCATCGCTTTCATACCTTCGGCCACAATTTCGTGGTAAATTTTTTGAAGTTCATGAGCCCGTGCAACAACCGACCTATCATCCACCATTTGGTATCTCAAATACCGACTCACAAAGATACTTCTTTGAGCCAGCTTCCTCGGTGTCGTATTTTTTCTGTAATGCATCCCACACATCTTTAGCAGTTTCAAAAGTTGAATAATACTCATATAAATCATCAGATAATGCGTTAAGAATGTAGTTTTTGCAATCAAAGTCGTCATCGATCCATTTTTCAATGTCCTTTTGTTTCTCCTCAGCAGTTTGAGAAACAACATCTTTGGCACCATCGGAAGGAGATGGATCAGTAGCAGCAGCACCATCATCAGCATCAGCAACAGTCTTATGAGCAGTAGAAGTTTTATCAGCAGCAGGTTCCATGGTTCCAGGATGAACACTCGACACAATCATATGCGGCTTCATGAGTTTGAGATAAAAGAACATCTTGACTTCCATCTTCAAATGCAGCCCTTCAAATTTGAATGGCTTGTTGGTATCATCAACGCGCTTCCTTTCAACCTCCATAGCAAAATCAAATACCTTAAAATTGTTGGAAACAATGAAGAAATAATGAAATCGGATCTCAAACAGCTGAGTCGCGGACTAGGTCGCTATCTTTAAGGTATTTCGCGACTCTGCCTCTTGATTGTGCTAGCAGTTCAAACTAAATAGCTTCAAAACTCAAAAGAAAAAAAAATGCCGATCAAAAATAAAAGGAAAAAAAAACAGCTTACGACAATTAATTGTTTTCCTCACCACAATTCTAAAGATAACTTAAATCAAATATCATGCTCTATAAAAAGATTCATATGATAATCAGACTCCATGGAAAGTACCAATAGGTAGGAGAAACCGTCACTTCCCGGTGGGTTTGGAGCCACCATAGACCGACCCGCACATTTTATTATACCCGGACCCATATAAATCGGTACTGAATCTACTGATTTTGGGGTGGGTTTCCAGAAAATCAAGGGCCGTATCTCATTATTGTCTCGTGTATTATACTCACAGCGTAACTTAATGGTTTTGAGATAATATCACCTGCAAATGCTCTTGATGCTAAATCCAGTATGGAGTTCCCGAAATAACCATCTTGAAAAGGAGGATTTAACCGTGAACGACAATCTAATGGGATCATTCGTGGTTTCTTGATCGTCTTTAAATTGACGTGCTTTACATGAACAACGTCAAATGTGTCCTGCAAGGACTTCATATTATTGAACTGAAACTGGTCCTTGTTGCAATTGGATTTGAGTTGATTGGCTTAAATATATCTGGTCGAGATATTGAGCTTGGTTTTGCCATTTTGTGGTTTGATAACGCATGACAGATTGTATGTTTAACGAAGGTGGTTTATGTTTAGTATGTGGGAACGAAAATGATTTTTAGACCGCCAAAATCACGCCCGCACAGCTACGTTTGCATACAGCGAGCCAGGTTTTAAAACTTTTTTGACTCATTTTTAAAAAAGAAGTGATCATGAGAGAATTAAGGAGGTTGAGAAATGCGAATGAAACAACATAGAAACAGAAAAAGAAAAAGAAAGAGCAAAATTATTCGGATATGAAAATTTAAAAAAAAAAAAAAAAAAAATTATCACCAACATTTCTTCTCTAAAGGTTCAAATAGCATGGTTTGCTTGCAGGCCATCCATTTCCGGCATGCTTACCGTGAAATTAATTTCACTGCTCACAATTTGGTGAAAAAAGCGAAAATGCTTCCTATCCCTTAACTTATCCCCAAATAAATTTGTCCCTTATCTCACTTAACACACCCAAATAGCCCATGTTTTCCCCAAATTATCTCACTAGCTGAATCAATGGCCAAGATCAATGCCACTTAATAGTGAAATGGAGTAATATCCTCGCGGAAAAAAGGGTGCTCTTTTGTAAAGGTCGGATTGTACAGGTCATCTGGAGACACTCATTCATTCAACGTCTTGAATTTCCTGATGTACCGTATGTCAGAGTTAAATGATTTGTTGTGCACTGTTTTGAGCATTTTTTTTTCCTTTTGTCCAATGACTTTTTAATCTTTTTACCTGTTTTATTGAATCCCTGTACACTTGTGTTCACCTGCTCGATCCTTTTTCGTTTTCTTTCGGTTTCTACTCTCTATGGAGTGTGGAGTAATAGTAAATTCTTCGTTGTTTTAAAAAAATAAAATCAACAGCTCTTCTACACGTATTGCTTTCTTTTT
>JAJJWW010018275.1:0-150959 GCA_023531295.1 Papaver armeniacum
CGGTGGGTCAACGGTCGCCGGTGGCGGGAGTGACGGCATCTCATTTGTTTCTCGCGGACATGAAGGTGGTCGGTCAGCTTAAGAAAATAATAATAATAAAAAAAATTAGGGTCTCTTCCCTTTTATATCAATTTTATTTCCAAAACCTAATAAAACATGGATTTCCTTTTTTGGGCTCGAGCCCATGAATCCTAAACCGACCAGAACTAAGCCTCCGGGCGTCCAAATCAGCACTGCCTCATCTCTCCATGCTCACGGGATGACACTCTATCATACTATCAGGGTCCTCACTCGAACATTTGCCCGTACATGACATCATTGGAACAAATCGAGGATTAGAAAATACCTTTTTACAATCGAGTTCAACCACTGATCTTGACGACTGAAAATCACCATTTAATGCTTACTGCGGAACATGATTGTCCCTCACTAAGCAGGGGACTTAATGTAGATGGTGGATTTTCAACAAAGGTCAAAATCGTAAAATCATGATATTGCATGTTTCTGACATGGCTTCGGGCATGTGACGATTCATATTTTACGAGCCATGATGAATATGTTTCTCGAAAGGCCTCCACTAGCTGAGCTTTCGATACCTCGCATTTCATCATGACCTCTATGTAGAATAACATAATTGGGCGGTTCTCCATATGATTGAGGACTTAACTCCTTCAGGACGCCGGTGACACTTGTTGTTCCCTGACTACATAGAGAGACCCACCTCTACATATAAGAACGATTGGGCGGTTCTCCGTAAGATTGAGAGCATTAACGCCTTCAGGACATCGGTGACACTCAGTGTTCCCTGACTATGTAGAGAGACCGTGTATAGATCCAGGCGGTTCTCCGTAAGATTGAGGGTAAAACGCCTTCAGGGCTTCGGCAACGCTCGTTGTTCCCTGACTATGCACCTTTCAGAACGGGTATGACGCTTTAAAAGGCTAATATCCATTCTGCAATAGATTAACTCTACCGTGACATTCACAACTGAATTCCTAGAAGATAATCTATTTTATCTCATTACTCTGATTTCATGATTGAATCCACGGCTGATTTCATGGAATGGTAATAGATAATCTTATTAATCCGATTTCATGATCGAATCCACGGCTGATCTCATGGAATGGTAACAACTATTTTCATTACTCTGATTCTATGGTCGAATCCACGATCCCATGGAATAGTAATACTCATTTTATTATTCCGAATTCATGGTCGAATCCGCAGCTGATCCTATGGATTGATAATAAATAACTACTCACTTTTATTACTCAGTTTCATGAATCATTCTCCACTGAATTTCATGAATTAGTAATAAATACTCAACAATCGGGCATCTGGACTATCGCTGAGTAAGCCCCATAAAATGGTGCAAATGTACTCAACAATGATGCATGAACGAGCACCCAAATGCACGAATGAGCATCCGAAAATATGGACAAACGAGGAATCCTACACAAAATATGAGAGAGAAAATAATAACATTAAAATAATAAAGAGGTGCCCATGGGCCGGGCCCACCGGCCGGCCGGCCGTGCCTTAGCCATGGCCGCTCCCATGCCTCTTCCATTATTTTTTCTTATTTATGTTATTTTCATGAACTCATGAAAACTCCTCCATTCTAGCAACTTTCCTTGTTTGAGCAAAACTCACGGTTTCTCCATAGTTTCACGGTTTCATGAGAAATAACAATAATAATATAAAAATAGGGAAAGGTGTTGCGGGACCGGGCAACATAGACGGCCGTCCATGCCTTAGCCATGGCCGGTCCCACACCTTACAATCCCTTATCTTTCCTAATTATTATTTCCTTAATCTCATGAAACTTCCCTGTTTCAACAAAAATCATGGTTTCTTCATATTTTCTCAAATATTGCTCAAACCATGAAAAGACCAAAAGGTCAAACGGTCACATAACCGACTAGGTCATTCATGAAAATTATTAAAATATCATTATTTTAATATTCTCAAAATATTGATGAAACCAGCAAAATTCTACTTGCTCATTCGAGCAAAATCAAGAATTTCAGTCAAAGATCGAACTCTTATGAAAATCCAAGATATTGCTCAAACGCACATCAAAAAATACCGAAACTCTCAGGACTGAGACACGGGCATTATGGTGACACGATCATGCTCCCTTGACCGACCAAGGGCGGCTCTAAGGATTGCAACGAGACGGTCCCTCACGTTTTCATAATTTTGACCTAATTTGCGCAATTGCTCATATTGGGTCCAAACTCTTTCCAACCAACTTGGGATTTGCTCAATCAACCATCAGCTGATCCCACACTCTCAAGGGATGGTTTCATGCCTTCTTGGCCAGTCCCTCACTCCTCCATAAATTAGGTTTTAATACCTAATGCTCAGACAAGCATTATTTTAATAAATGATGAAACCGGCATTTAATCATCATTCTTTCACCAACCAGTCAACTGAGGACTCTAGTGCACGCTCACTCGAGCACTCGGGCGCCACATGGTCGTCCATTATTCCATGTGGTCGGTCCCTCCCTCATTCATGACCTATTTTCAGCAATTCATCAATTAACGAACAATTGATCAAAATTAGGGTTTCGAACAAATGCTCCACAAATCATCATTCTCGAGCAAGTTTAAACACTAATAAAATTATGATTGGTCCATCAATTTGAGATCCAACTATCAATATTCAGTAATTCTTCGGAAAATTTACAATCTTTGCTAATATTCAGAACTATACATCTCAGCAAACATGTTCGATCCATGAATCACCGAGCATTCGTCACTCATGCTCAATTCAACAAAACCTAGACTCATTGTCTAAACAGTCAACAACCGACTTGAATACACGTCTGTCATGCAGACTCCATGATTCGTGAGACATCAATCACGTCACACATGGGGGATATCAATTAGGGTTTTGGTCTCAAGCGGTCACAACACGTGGATTCATCCACAATGAGAAGTGTGAGTAAGTCGTGCAACGGTTGAAGGAGTTAGCAAAGTAGTGGGTGGTCGGTTAACCAAATCTCCGCATGACTTGGAACTGGTTTCACCACGATCTCCCACTTTCCCACTCTTTCACTCAAGAAACCGTCAGACTTACAGGGATAAATGTGTTCATTATTCTTGCAATATGAATAAGTCCAAAATCGAGGAAAATAGGGCATCATCATCATTCGTCTACACAAACTCGATTAAAACTTATTCGCAGAACTCAACATTCGGCAGTTCATCAATTTGCAGAAACCTTCAACACATCCACAATCTTTGATCATCATTGATCCCACACAATTCTCAGCTTCCCTCCTACAGATCAACCTATTTCCCTCTTTGTGACCGAATTGACTCTGGAATGGCTATTGACTTGGTTTAGGCCGGAGTTCTACGGATTGATCTCTCGAATCTAATCACTCCCTTTGCAGTGCATCTGTGTGAGGTTCAGCAGTTTGCTCGGTCGAGGAGTCTCGTCCGCACGCTCGACTCTTCACTTTCCCAAAAACCAGCAAACCGTTTTTCCCCATCTACAATTACACATACGCTTGATTCCCGAATTCAGCAGCACAATAACCTGTATACATTCAATCCTTTAATGCCGCTGTTGACATTATGATAATAAAGAATATTACTCCCCTTAAAGGTAAGATAGGTAGATTTTATCAATCCGCACGTCTTTGTTATTCCTTTGTAATGATGTGTTACTCCCTCTTAGTCTATGCTTTCATTCTTTCGTTAGATAAACGTTTAAGCACCAATGTCCTTTTCCTTAGTGATACCAATCAATATAAAATCAATGCCAGTATCACTTGTTTACTCCATATATTTCTCCCCCTTTTTGTCACAAAATCACAAAGAAACGAAAAAATAAAGGACAAACCGAAAAGAATCTTACAAATCTCAAAATAGACTTGCAACCTATAGAGTTAAGCACGAGGGTTCCACACACCATTTTTGATAACCAATATCAAAACCGAAACTACAAAGTAATTTTGTTTTAATATGTTATCAAGGAAACAATTGCCCAAAGCAATTTTCCCTAATAGTTTAGCAAACCAAAAATCAACTAAGCACCTTAGTCCTTTTGCTAAACTGATTGTACAAATACAATCTCTTGTTCGATAAGACCTAAATAAAGATAACTCTATTTTTCTCATCAGGTTCTAATTGTCCATATAATTTAGACCTTTCAGTTTTAAACAAGACAAGTACTAGGTTAGTTAACTAGCATCTAGGTTAGTTAACTAGCATCTAGGTTAGTTAACTAGCATTTCTTGTTAAGGCATTCGATTAGACTTGAATAACCGAAACCTCCACTTTGATAAATCTAACTAAGATCAGAATGAACTTAGTTTCTCTTATCTGGAATCGAATTGGACTAAACAATTCATCCTGTAAACCTTTTTTTTCGTTAAGCCATAAACAATTCATACGAACCAAAATAAATCAACTTGCCTAATTATTCACCTCAACCGGAAGCAATTGAAACAACATAGACATTAAAGCACCGCAATTGCACCAAAATTTTGTAAGCCTAAACAACTGATACCATACAATAAAGCAAGATAATAATAGTTTTTCTTAACCGGAACCAATGAATCACACACACATCCATACACACATAATGGAATAAAACATCAATTGTACCGAAATTTTGTTAAGCAAAAGCAATAAATATACGCAATAAAATCGGCTTTTCTTAAATAGGAAAACAATTAACTAACAAGATTGTTACCTCAAATTTCGCATCCTCTTCTCCAATATGTTTGCATCTTCTTCCAGGGAGAATTAATATTGAAATATCATTATGTTGTCATCCTTTAGCAAAACAAAAGAATAACAACAACCAACCTTTACCAGAGAAAGGTTGAAAACCGGTTTTTAACTATTGCAAGCAAAAGTTGAAAACCCTCGAAACACATATGCTTTTATGCTAAACCAAAACCGATTCAACATATTGTGACTTTTTCACATATTGTTTCTATCAGAACCCCTCATGATCCTTTGATAAAGCCTACCATCATGGGCTAGAACTTAATCCTCAATCTTGTAGATAATTGACTTACGAAACCAACACAAAAAGAATGAGGTCATTCTGAGTTCGGACGAAGAAGTTATAGGCAAAACAGTTTTACACTCCTTCGTATTGCACCTCTCACTAGGATCGGTTACCATATGTAACTAGTGAAGGATCACAATACTAAACTGTTTTTGGCATAACTTTTGCATACGATGTTCGAATTCAGTGATTTTTGGCTCATTTTAACCGTATAAACAAGTGCTACACATATATGATCAGTAGATATCAACATCATAAAGTTAAAATTACCGTTTCTATCAAAAGTTCAAATATAGATAGAGAGGGTATGAAAATAGAAGAAAAGAAATCTCCCTAAAGATGTTAATTAGTCATATAATAACCGAGAGATCACGTGATCAGTTTTACGTGCTTCCTCACCTTTCATAAGATTGAGCACAAAGGTGAGCATGCACATTCCAACACAACTAGGTTGTGCTGAGTTGATCATTGTCTTGTTCGTCACGAGTGACTAAGACCGAATCATCATTCTTGACCTCTTGCTTGGTTTGTTTTCTCTTGTTCCATCTCTTGTTTTTCTTATTTGACTTGTGATGAAGAGTGTCATTATCACAACGTCCACTAGTACAAGAGAATTCAGATATGATGTCTTTCTTTAGTCTTTCAAGAAAACTCTTGTAATTATTGTCACCAACAATTAACAGCTGAGAGTCATTCTTGTGACTAACTTTTGGTCCCTTTTTTGGCTATGGAGGATTTTGGGACCCATTTAGAGTTGGGTTTCGCAAGAGCAGCTTTCTCCTTCATATCATTAAGACGATCGTCCTTTTGAATACTTTGCGAAACATCCTTTCTCCAATTTGGAACATCATATCTTGTCTTAGCATTTACAAAATCATCTTTCTTTCTATATTCGGGTCTTTTATGAGATGTCCTTGTCGAGCGATGGGCAAAATTTGAACTATTATTATAATAATTCTTTTGTCTAAACTTTGGACAATATCGATCTGAGTTCTTTCGGGGAGAAAACTTAGCCAATTCGTTTGATACAAAAGAAAGTGCATCTTGCATCTTACGAACTTTGCATCCCCATTGCAAGTGCTCTTTATTACCACAATAATAACAATGCTTAGAATAAATATACTAAGTATGAGTTTTAATGTTACCTTTTTTGGATCCTCTTGCATTGGAGCTCGATGAGTATTATTCTTCTTCTTCTTATCTTTGTTCAACGTTGTTGCTTTCTTGACATTGGCAGAAATGCCTTCTTTGATTACTGTTGGTTGAACACTATTCTTAGGCTTGACATACTTTTCTTGTTTGAAAGAAATAGGAACATCTTTGTCATCAGTGGAAGCCTCTGATTGAGAAGAATTTGTAGCTTTAACAAATTTTACCTCTTTGCTAATATTTGAAGCATCTATTCCCTTGTAGCCCAATCCTCGTGTATCACGGTGATTTCTACTTGCTTCTAATATTGAGGTTAACTTGTTTGAGCTTTCGTTGGATTTTTTCAGTTCCAAATTTTCTTCTTACAACGTCTTGATTTTATCAATAGCATCGGCTAGATCATCCTCAAGGCGTTTTTCTCGTGAGAGATATTCTCCTTCTTACTCTTTAAAAAGAGTGAGACTAGTACTTACTTTATCTTTAAGACTCTGCAATTGTTGTGTGTATTTTTCTTTCAGCAAGTTATGCTCTTCAATGAGATTTTCATACTTTAAAATTAAATCTCGTTCTCTTTCAAGTGCTGAAAGAAGATCATTAGAACAAATAAGAAATTGTTTGCTCAATTCCTTTAGTTCAGATGTTTTTACACTTGATCTTTCATCAGAAATCTCAAGTATAGAACTCAAAGATATCTCGTTAGAGACATCATCAATTGAGCAACCCGAAATTGAAAAACTATCTCCTTTTGAGCACATATCTTATGACACGTTAATCGAGTCTTTCTTTAGTTTTCGCTCTCGCTTAACTCTACTTTGACTCATGTCTTATAGGTTGGATCGTACCAAACACAGATTGTTATATCTTTTCGTGTTTGCCCGCTTTGATACCAATTGAAAGGGCGAGGGTACCCAAATATACCTCAAGCTAAAACTTTTCGTACCTATAAGTCCTTTCTCTGAAAGTGATTGTGTATGGACTGAGTCTAGACAATACAACTAATAGGTTCACACTTTGTGTGATCGTCTATGGATACGAGATCGAGACAATACAACAACGAAGTATGTTTACTTGATAAGAGGTTCGGACTTAACCAAACACAATAGGATTACTATCAAGTAAAATAGGAATTAACGTTTGTGTATTTTACTTCTAATTATAATAAAAATAATTATAATTGTGGAAATAGAAAAGTAAAAGACACAACAAGATTTTGTTAACGAGGAAACCGCAAATGCAAAAAAAAACCCGGGACCTTGTCCAGAATTGAATACTCTCAGGATTAAGCCGCTATACAAAACTAAACCAACTTCGTATATTTGAGACCAAGCAACTAAACCTATAGTTCACCTAGTTCCGTCTGTATTCCCACGCCTCCAACTTATGAATAAGTCACGTACTTGGAACAATTCCTTTGGTTCGTATTCCAAACAGTAAAGGAACAACAAATCTATTTGGTAGCAACTCTCTTCAACCAAGTGATGTGAGTTCGACAAAGGCTCTTCTTCGTTTATCTCAATAAACTCCTTCACGAGTTCATAGATCTATCTTATTCTCAACTACCAAAGGTAATTGTTAAGATTTTGCAATACTTTTAATCACAAAGAATTGTATTGATGCCGATCTACACAACTAATCAATCTAATCTACCACAAGGATAAACCGATTATAGTTGGATCCTCTATACCGAAATAAGTATTGTGCACACCAAAGATTATGAACCCCAAATCAGAAATCTTCAATATCTTTTTGTCTTCAAATCTTCTTAGAGCTTCAATAAACGACTGCACACAACAACTTGAATCTCTTATGATAAATCACGCACAGAACGGGGTCTATTAACAATGGATTATCACAAGACTTCTTTAGATCTACAAACAGTCTAAAGATCCCAGTCGAAACTTCGATCTAATTTGAGTGAATCTTATATCAGAAGAGAAGATTCTCAAGCATAAACAAACTAGGTGCAATCAAATCAATCGAAAACACAAGATAAACCGCAATTATCTAGTTTCCCACCAACGGTACTAATAGAGCTTCTCAATCCCAAAGAAGACTTTAAACTGAGCGGCCGTAAGAGATTTCGCCTAATTAGGTTACTCTCCTCTCCGAATAGGCGGCTTCACCAGTAGCAACACAACCGAGGAAGTTTGTTGTCACGAAGGATTAGTTTGCTAGAAATGCAAACTTGAAGTATTTATAGACAAGGAAGTTTGGACACCAAGGAATTTCCAAAACCGAATATATTCTTAAGATATGCAATATATTCAAAATTCGGTTTCCATAATTCCTGGAAATGCTCTGTCCAAAATATTGACCGAAAATCTCTTTGGAAAATCATCAACTAGTAAATGCACATTACTAATTCTCATTTTCCTAAAATAAAATTAAAAACCTTAAATAAAAGATTCTTAACTTATTTATGTTTCGATCCTAGGATTCTCTTCCTTTAGCTATTAAGGAATAACTTTGAACAATTAAAGATAAGCGTTTTTGCACATGTTCAAAGTATGTCGACATCCTTACTCTGTAAGTCCTCTTTCATACTTACAATCTTGAAACCGATTTGCCACACTTCCAAACAAGTTTAGAATTGGTTCATCTGACTTTCAAGAACTATGTGATTGATCAAGAACACTCAATCACCAATCATGGGTTTAACGGTTCTACCAAAACAAGTTTTGGTTCTACCTCTATGTGAGTACTGCGCATAGTCACACTAGCTTTCCAAAATTCGGTTGACTAGGTACTAGGATCGATTCCCCACATATATATGGTATCTAACTTGAATGTGTTGCACATGTCCATAGGATCGGTTCCCCTTTGCCTAAAAACGTGTTGCACATGTCCATAGGATCGGTTCCCCTTTCTGTTAAAACATGTTGCACCTCATACAAGGATCGTTTCCCTTTGTGATGTGTTGCATCTCTTACTAGGATCAGTTCCCCTTTACCCAGAATCAGTCTTACAAAATCACAAACTCAATCATACCATCTCGGGTGATTACTTAAGATCGGTTTCACTAATAAAAGTCATACTAATACAAAAGTCAAGCCTTTGTGAATAGTTTTACCAAGAACACAAACAAGTCATGAGCGATTATATTAATCACACATATTGGTTGTTCACAAGATATGCAATGAATAACAATACCAATAACGCTTGGAGATTTCCTTTTCGATTCATAAAACAAGTTCATGAATTTGCTTCCTTAAAACACATGTAAAACATTGTTTCCTAGGATGAAATCCTCACCTCATACCCATACATAATCACAATAGCATTTAAACGATTATGTCGATGTCTTATCTACAAAGTCTAATGGTTAAGCAATAAACCTCGTATTGTATTCCTTAATACTATGTCTAACTAGAGTGTTCATGCTTCGCAGTTTTGTTTTCAATATGCACGACTTGAAAGATACGTTAGGGAATGAAACAGTTCAAGTCAAATATCACTAACCTCAAGTGGAAGGATGATGTTGTCGTTGTAGCTTCTTACTTCTTCACTTCTTCATGTCTTCGCAATACTTGTAATGTCTCATATCCTAATACTTTCAAGCTAACCTATACGAAGTTGACTCTAGTACATAATCAAGCGACTCTTTAAATGAGTTTTGATTCACTAAAATATGACAACCAAACTTGACATACCAACGCTTGGTGGGTTCAACCGAGCAATGCTCTAACAACTATCTCTCGATAACGTAACACCCGATTCGATTTACTCCGATTTGGTTCAAAATCTTGAGACATCCGAGAAATCTCCTTATCCTCTCCTTTGACCGAATCGTGTTCAATCGGGAAAAATGTCTAGATGAAAAGTTGGATGAGCTTTACGATCCGCTGTGATAATGGAATTGATACCGTTTTCCCATTCTCGTCATGACCGCCACAAAAGTTCGTTTCCCTCTTCGTGTGAACGTTGGTCGTGGCTTCACGTAATGGAGAAGAATGCTTTGTCAAGAAAGATGCATTGTGGGTTTTAGCCCTCAATGATACAAGCTGGTCTTCTTCCCCGAATTTACGCCCATGTGGGAAGTGGGACGCAATGAACTTGTCCGATTCTTTCCGCGGAGCTTCTCCGATTGGTTTGGTTTCCCTCGAAGTCCGTCATTGTGGTAGGATTCCGTACGACCTTGCTCCGGGAGAACCTTGGATGCCCCGAAAGTCTTGAGAGTAATCACATTCGAAGACGCTCCCGTGTAGATAAGGGCCGTCTTGAACTCGAATCCTTGATGCGTGCGCGGTGACATGTAGGTGCGGCCGTGACCTTCCTCTCGTTGATTGCAGAAATCCGCGCCGGCCGATTCTTTGAGGTGTGAAAGTTTGCATAAACTTTCCACTAGAGAAAAACCTTGGTTCATATGAAACTATCGACTGGAGGAAGATCGTTGTGAGGTGTGGAGCCTCCAGGACAGACCGCTCATATCGATGTTCATTTGATCGAGTCCATGTAGGTCCGTGCCGTTGAAGTATCTTTTCCGGTGCGTTGAATGCATTCCTTGTTGGCTCCGGGGGCCGTTGCGGGCCATGTAAATCGATCGATTAATGTCTCAAGAAAAGTGAGTACCTCTTTCGAGTCGCGGCCATATCCGTTTGAGTCTTGGCAAGAACTTCCCTTTTCCATCAAGTACAATGGTAATGGGAGATGGTCCTCCTCTCGCCCTCCGGCTCTCGTCCCCCGATGAAGGAAAGTTGTTGCTCGGGGGTGACTACCGGAGGTGTTACACTTGATGAGATGCCAAGATTTGTACCGTTGCTATGGCTCGGTGATGGGAGGTGTTGTAATATCACCGCCGAGTGATCGAATTGAACGTTCCCATCCTCTCGTACTCACGTGTTCCTTGATTGATTTCTCCTTCCTCAAGCATTTCTTTTCGACAAGGATCTTGAGATATAAATCTTCAGGGATCCGTAAGCTCGTGTGCTCCATTTCTTTATCCGGCAGGACGTTGTGGTACCCGGACAAGTTTTTTTCCTCTCGTGGAGTTGCCTCGAGTCTTCGTTGTCAACCGGACCATGTTGTTCGCCTCTCCCGAGTCCTTTGTGATTACGCGCTCTTCTCGCATCTCCACCGGGTAAAGGTGTGACTCCCGAAAGTGATTGCATGCCGACCCTTCTTGTAAGAAGGACAAAGTATTGATGAGGAAGTATTTCAATATATCAAGCTCTTTGACCGTGTTTTAAAAGGAAAGAATGGGGTTGATCTTCGAAGAAGGTGTTGAGATTGTGAAGGTGTTGGCTTGCTTACGCTTGTTTGATTGAATATCTCGTCTGTCTCCGGGCACCTCTGAGCCTTATTCACGTCAAGAAAAGTTGTGCGTCATGATACACGACCCAGCCTTGCCCAAAACTAAGAAAACTCTTTAAAGGTTATGATTGTGGCTACAAATTCTTACAATCTAACAAATAAATCTGACTGTGGTTGTTAAAGATCGATGAGATGATCTTTGAGAAGAAGATGTATCACTCTTGCCTTGGTCGAAACCAAGCATGGAAAGGATTTGTAGAGGACCGAAAAGGTCCGTCCATAATGTGATAATTTTCTTCGGAATCTCTTTGTTTGTCAAGACGACCCATCTTGGTCGGTCTTGGTCGATCATAAAGAAAGACTTGAAAACGTGATCTAAGCCACTCAAATCCAGTTGAGTCGAAGAAACGACTGCCTCAACAAAAATGTTTTAATGACCCTCCATTCTGTGTGTTAGGAGAAGATGGACGCGCGTGAGAAATGCGCCATCTCTTGTTTGGGTGACAATTTTGTCACGACCAACCACGTTGGTTTTCTCGCCAAAGCTCGGGGCCCTTTGAGTCTAAAAACTTTTTGAGTAATATGCCGCAAACCCTAATTTAGGGTTTTCCGTCCATAATGCTTGGTATGAATCTATGCGGGGTCAGCCGTGGGTATTCCATACCGCTTGGGGGTGATGGAATTGATTTGGGGTCATCCAATCATGCTTGATAAGGTAAATTCAACTGGAAGAGAATCGGGCTAGTATAACACACCGAGAAAGATTCAGTGCTTGATTCTAGCTCGCAAAATTATCTTTTATCTTTGGGAGCATGTAAAGAACATCGCGTTTTTTACAAATTTAACTTAAATGAAAATCCATGGTATGGACTATAAAGGAATAGACGCTCCAAGTACTAGTAAGATCAATTTTGTCCGTGCTAATGACAAGTATCTATGTGAAAAAACTTCTTCAGCAGCTGATGTGCCTAGGAACAAGGATTGTCCACCTTCGAAATCAACTCGCATGAGAACAGTCAACTCCTTCAACTGCTATTATTGCGGAAACAAATGACACCTTGAAAGGAGATTTCGTTTCCGACTGAGGAATGAAAAACCTCATAACATTCTTGTATGGATGTCTAAAGAAGTAATTAAACCTATTTCTCATCTAGCTGGAGTAAAAGGTCTTGTTTACAATCAAGGAAAATTCTGTGATGAGCCGATTCTTGAGTATGATTATGACACAAAAACCACCTATAATTGTAGAAGAAAGAACGTCAGATGGACAACTGACTCTTTAAATTACCCTGAGAAGAGAAAAAGTCATAAGAGGAAGAAAAAAAAATTCAAACTCCTTTCCTCTCTCTAAAGAAAGTCTTGAATCCAAGTTGTCTGCTCCAGACTTCATTCATATCAATAATCGAGTCTCGGATCTCAAGACAAGTGTATTAACAGACTCAAACGGAGCATTAAGAAGGCAAGGAAGGCAGCAGTTCCAGGTAACCCTTGTTCTCCTCTGTTTAAATCTCTTTCGACTAACCCTATTGATTTTTCTAAAAATCTTCATGAAGGAAAGAGAGAAAAGTCAATACTCTTGACGAGAAAAATGCTCATCAAAATACAACTTGACTGCTCAATGTAGCATCCTCCGTGTATCTGTGAGAGGATGCTCATAATTCTCAAGAAGATCTTTTGTCTTGAGAAAGTAGTCGTTGTTATATTATTCTTTTCATTATCTTTTCTCTTTTATGTTTAGATGATCATAATATTGTTGAGCCTTACTCCATTATATTACATCGTGTAATATTTTTTGATCATTAACTCTTGAGAAATTTTTTTCTTTATTGCTTGCCTTGAAGGATTCTTGTTTTTCTTCCTATTGACCAATTTGTTGATGTTCGTCAATAATTATCTTATGTTCTTTTGAACTAAGGTTGTCGTCAATTTGTTTAGAATGTGTTTTTGATTTTTATCAAAACTACTTCTAAATCTGGCTCCATTACTCTCTTGGTCTTGTACCAAGTTTGTAACCATTTGTGCACGTACACCTGACCCGTACGGAACATATACGAGTAACCCTAGGGTTTTCCTATGAAGCACTCATACATATATATATATATATATATATATATCATACTCTTTTTGATACATACACGTTCAGTAACGTCAAAAAGGTTTCCCTGATCTTTTTGTGCACAATGGGTGGATGCAACAAGGAAGACGAAGTTGAGAAGGGCAAGGCTATCGAGTTTCACAAGAACCCTGTTTTCATAACCTGCTATCATGTTGTTGATCATGAAAACAAACTTCCAGTTCAGATGTCATCACAACTGGTAGGACATCTTCTTAGAGATTTTGATGTCGTACGTGAACAACTTGGAATTGCAACAAAGAATCTTGAATTTCTGAAAAACGAACTGAAGAAAGCAACTGATGAACTCGTTTATGTTCGATCTCTGGTTGCTGGCCATGTCTGGTGTTTTTCGAATTATGTTCTCTAAAGAGTTGTTTTATTTTGTCTAGGAAACTTCTTATGAGAATTTATTCTTATATTTTATGAAGGATAACTAGGGTTTGGAATAGCAATTATTGTGAGTACACAAGGATGTTTGGACACCAAGAAATTTCCAAAACCGAAAATATTCTCAAGACATGCAATGAATAGCAAAATTCGGTTTCCTAATTCCAATAAATGCTTGTCTAAAATTTCCGAAATCTCTCAATAGAAAATCTCCAATTAGTAAATGCACATTACTAATTTTTATTCTCTAGAGATATGCATTTAATTGCTGGTAATTAAAGCATATAAAATTAAAAACCTTAATTAAAAGATTCTCAATTTATTTCGGCACCGGATCTCCTTGAGTACTAAGCAATATCTTTGAACAATAAATGATAAAAGTTATTATATACGTTTTCAAAGTATGTTGACATATTTTCACTGTAAATCCTTATTCATATTACATGGGTTCAACCGGTTCTACCAATCACTAGGATCGGTTATACGTCAATATGGAAATACTTGTGATCGGTCACACAATATACCAGGTTTGGTTACTATATTCCCATGGTATTGCTTGTGATCGGTCACACCAGTTACCAGGATCGGTTACACCAATTACCATGACCGGTTACCAATTACAAGGATCGATTACACAACACTCTGTGATCGGTCACACCAATTACTAGGATCTACACCAATTACTAGGATCAGTCACATCAATTACAAATATCGATCATACCATCTCATGGTGATTACTTAGGATCGGTTACACCAATTAATAAAAACTAGTCATACCAAATCATAAGTCAGGCATTATGATTAGTTATAACAAGATACATAAAAAATTTACGATCGGTTCTACCATCTCACACATATTGGTAATCCAAAGATTTACAATAAATAGCCGTACCAATAAGCCTAATGATTTCCCTTTCGATTCATAAAACAAGTTCATGAATGTACTTCCTTTAAACGAATGTAAAACATTGTTTCCTAGGATGAAATCTTCACCATAACCCATTCACATAATCATAACGGTATATACAAGATTATGTCGATGTCATATCTACGAAGTTCAAAACATAAGTGGTATACTTCGTAGTCTAATTCCCTAATACTATGATCATACAAATATGACCATGTCACATCACTAGAGTATTATACAATATGTACAGTATATACAACTTTGTAGTTATGTTTTCAATATAGCACGACTTGAAAGATACGTTAGGAATGAAACCGTTCAAGTCAATATTACTAACCTCAAGTGGAAGGATGATGTCGTCGTCGTTGTTCGCTACTTCTTCACATTCTTCAGGTCTTCGGAGTAATACTTGTATGTCTCAACATTCCTAGACTTTCTAGTCCAACTTAAACGAAGTTGACTCTAGTATACAATCAGGCGACTTTAGATGAGTTTCGACACACTAAAATATGACAACCAAACTTGACATACCAACGCTTGGTGAGTTCAACCGAGCTATGCTCTAACAATCTCCCCCTTTGTTAATTTTAGTGACAAAACTCTTATTACATATGGATAAACAAATTACATAAGAATTCATTTTACATACGCTTGATTCCAAGTTTCAACAACACAATAACCTTGTAGATGGTGGATTTTCGACAAAGGGTAAAATTGTAAAACTATACTCCGGATCCGGCAATCGGATGAGTATTGAGGTCCATGTCTCTCATTAAAGCATGAAAGCTCATGCCATAAATCTCGGCGAGAAGGCTATCTCTCGAGTATATGTAGATGTGTAGTCTCCCGGTGAGGCCACGGCACATCTCATGAATGCGAGCAATTTCAAGTAATTACTAGGATCCGGCAATCGGATGAGTATTGAGACTCATGTCTCTAAGCGTGAAAGCCCATGCCATAAAACCTCGATCGAGAAAGTCTCGGAGAAGATGTAGATGTGTAGTCTCCCATTTGAGACCACGACACATCTCATATTGTATAGAATCGCAAGATTGGACGGCTCCCTAGACATCGTGTCTCGCTAGTATAGAGCAATAATGTCTTCGGGGATGCAACCATGTTTTCCCCGACTATACAAGAGGAATATGACACTCGGAAAGTTCATATTGCTCATCCTCGGATAATTAATGCTCCTAGATAGGAAGCCCCGCTAGTATAGAGCCATCGGTTAATTATCTCTAATCGCTTCGAATATCCAAAGAATATTCTACGATTCTTCGTTATATTTCGTCACTTCAATTCGTGGTTCTTCCCAGCAGAATTCCACGGGTTAGTGATAAATATTCAACGAGACAGGCATTTGAGCATCGAATAAGCCCTGACTAAAATGGTGCAAGTGTACTTAGAAATAATGCACAGACCAGCATTTGAATGCGCAAACGAGCATTTCAAAAATATGAATGAACGATGAACCTATGCAAAATATAAAGGAAAAATAATAATAATAAAATATTAGCAAAGGCGCAGGGACTAGGCTCATCAGGTGGCCGGTCATGTCGTGACCGATCCCGCCCAATTTTATATTTTGTCATATTTTATTATTTTTCCCTGATCTTGTGAAAATTCTCTCGTTCGAGCAAATCTCCTTCGTTTCAAGGAAATTCTCTAATCTCATGATTTTATCAAAGAAATAATAAAATTAGGGAAAGGTGTCGCGGGACCGAGCACCAGCCGGCCGGCCATGCCCTAGCAAGTGGCCGGCCCCACACCTCACGTCCCTATTATTTTATTATTTCTCTCAAATTATGAAAATTCTCGATTTCATGAATTTTCCCTAAAACCATGAAAATTCCCTAATTTTATGAATTTTCTCTAAAATCATGAAAAATATTATAAAATTAGGAAAACTCGTGGGACCGGGCTCTAGTCGGCCGGCCATGCCCTAACCGGTCCCACACGCCTATTATTTTATTATTGTTTGTTGTTTTGTTTTCCTGATTCCATGAAAACTCCCTGATTTCAACAAAATACATTGGTTTCAACAAATCTCTTTGATTTTATGAAAATTCCCTAAAATCATAAAAAATTACATAAAATTGGGAAGAGTGCCCTGGGACCGTCCCGTTGGCCCGGCCACTGCCATGCCTTGGCCATTGCCGGTCCCACATCCATCATTCCCTATTTTATTATTATTATTTTATCTCCCTCATCTCATGGAAGTTCCCTAATTTCATAAAACTCTCCAATTTCATGGAATTTCCCTCAAATCAGAGAAAGTACATAAAATTACATAAAACTGGGAAAATGTGGGACCGTGCTTGTCAACCGGCCGGCCATGCCCTAGCCTTGGTCGGTCCCACACCTTGCAATTCCCTGTTTTATTTATCATTTTTCATCATCTCATGTATTTTTCCTAGTTTCATCAAAACCCTGGATTCTGCATATTTTCTAGGAATGTTGCTCAAATACGCATCGGAAAATACTGAAACTCTCAAGACTGAGACACGGACACTATGGTGACACGATCACATCCCCTTGACCGACCAAGGGTGGCTCTAAGGCCTGCAAATAGCCGGTCCCACATGTTTTAATGATTTTAACCTAATTTGCTCAATTTCTCATATTAGGTTCAAACTTCTTCCAAACAATTAAGAGTTTGCTTGAACGACCATCCATTGGTCCCACGGCCACCAAGAGCGGTCTCATGACCTCATAGTCGGTTCCTCATCTCTTCATGGATAGGTTTTATTATTTGTCGCTCACACGAGCATTATTTCAATAAATGATTAAACCAGCATTTAATCATTCTTTCACCAACTAGTCCTCAAGATACTTTGGTATTTTGTTCATTCGAGCATCTGGGCTTACATGGTGAACTTATCATCCCATGTAGCTGGTCCCTGCTTCACTTGATTTGCAATAAATCATCATTTCAGTAAAATTAGGGTTTTGAATTCAGAGCTCCGCAGAAATATGATTAAAGCGATTCAAATACTCGATAATATTATGTTGATTCCATGATCAACATTTTTATTTATTTTGCTCGACCAAAGAGTCGGTATCTTAAATTCATATTTTATTTGGTCATGCTACCAACAATCTATCGAATGAGCAACATTCGCTCAAGCCGGCAATATTTGCTCAGATTCAAGAATATTGGTTCAACTATCAATATTCAATAATTCAGCAACACACCTTGATCGTAATCAACATAATAATACCTCGTCTCAGCAGACATATTTAATTCATGAGTTTCAGAACATTTACAAATCATGTTCAACTCAGCAATACATGGGCTCATCGTCCCATAAAGTCAGCAACTGACTCCACAATCACGAGATATCAATCGTGTCACATGGGGGGATATTAACTAGGGTTTTGGTCTGGAGGTCTAAGGCACGTGTGTTCACCCACGATGAGAATGTGAGCAAGTCGTGCAATAAGTTGGAAGAGTCAGCAAAGTAGTGGGTGGAAATTTAACCAAGTCTCTGCACGATGAGCAACTGGTTTTAACACGATTTCCTACTTCCCCACTCTCTGATTCCAGCAAACTGTCACACTTCATGGGATCATGGTGTTTTCAACTCCGGCATTATAAAACGTCTCTGAATCCTGATTGAAAGAACAAGATTCGCACACTCGAACATTCGTCTAAAAGAATTCTCGGCAAGTTGATACAGATAATCTTTCGTCTACACGAACTCATCGTCTGAGCATTCACTCTCAGTTGAGCAAAATTCAATCATTCAGAGCATTCTTACGCCGAATTCACAACACACCTACAATCTCAGATCACCATTGATTTCACGCATTTCTCATCTTCCCTCCTACAGATCAACCCATCCTCTCTTGTGACCGAATTGACTCTGGAACGACCATTGTTCTTGGTTTAGGACGGAGTCTTACAGATTGATCTCTCGAACTTAAAGCACTCCCTTCTTGCAGTGCATCTGTGAGGTTCAACATTTCGCTCGGTTCAAGGAGTCTCCACACGGCCGACTCTTCAATTCTGTAAAAACCAGCAAATCGTTTTTCCCCATCTGCAAACCTGCATATATTCAATCAATAAATGTCGTTGTTGACATTTGAATAACAAAAGCTTTTACTCCCCCTAAAGATAAGAGATCTTATTACCTAGATTACATCTTTGTTATTCCCCTTTTTGTAGTCAGAATGGTACAACAACAATATGATATGTTCACCCCCCCCCCCTAGTCAATGCTTTACTCTTTTGTTAGATATAACGTTTAAGCACAATTGTCCTTTCATTAGTGATTCCAAATCACTTGTTTACTCCATATATTTCTCCCCCTTTTTGTCATAAAATGACAAAGGTTCGAGCAAATAAAGGACAAACCGAAAGAATCTTACAAATCTAAAAGACATGTAAACAACCTATAAGAGTTAAGCACGAAGGTTTCACATACCACTTTAGATAACCAATATTAAAACCGAAACTACAAGTAATTTAGTTTTAATATGTTATCAAGGAAACAATTGCCCGAAGCAATTTTCCCTAATAGAAACTTAATTCCCTTGTTAAACCGATTGACCAAAAAAAAAAATTGAGCAAACACATACGTAATCGGTTTATTCGACAAGACCAAAATAAAGATTAACATTAACTTTATTTCTCTCATTAGACTCTAATTATTCAAACAATAACTTAGACCTTTCTATTTAGAAAAGACAAACACTAGGTTAGTTAACTAGTTTTTCTTTTCAAGGCATTTGATTATACTTGAATAACCGAATCCTCCAATTTGATAAGTCTAACTAAGATCAGGATTAACTTAGTTTCTCTTATCCGAAATCGATTTGGACTAAACAAATGATCCCGTATTTTGTTAAGCCATAAACAATACATACAAACCAAAATAAATTGACTTGCACAATTATTTTCTTAACCAGAAGCAATTGAAACAAACATAGACATTATAGCACCGCAATTGCACCGAATTTTGTTAAGCAAATACACTTGATACCCAACAATAAATAAGATACCAAACAATAAGCAAAATAAATTGACACAATTTTTCTTAACCAAAAACAATTGAATCATACACATACACACACACACAAACACACACACACACATCCATACACAATAATGGAACATATCAATTGTACCGAAATTTTGTTAAGCATAATCAAAATATATGCAATATAAACAGGCTTTTCTTAAATAGGAAAACGATTAACTAACAAATTTGTTACCTCAGATTTCGCAGCATCTTCTCCCCAGAAACATATATCATCAAGCACAAGTTCAAATAAAAACTCTCTGCAAGTATGTTGTCATCCTTTCGCAAGAACAAAAGAACAACAACAAAGGAACCTTTACCGAGAGAAAGGTTGAATCGGTTTTAACTAATGCGTTCCAATAGCAAAAGTTAAAAACCCGAAACACATGTTATGCTAAACACAAATCATGTAAACATAAATTGATTCAACGTCTTGTGACTTTTCACATATGAGTTTCAATCGGAACAACTTATGATCCTTTGACAAAGCCTACCAACATGGGCTAGAAATTAATCCCGCTAAATCAAAAAGCCACACAAACCATAAGGGCCACATCATATGAGATCGAATATTAAGGTTGATGAAAATCGAAATCAGGCATCCCATAAACTGAATACACATAGCAAAAATATAAACATTCATTCACAGGCTATGTAATCGCTAACTATCACAAGAAAAATTATAAAGAAATAATTTTATTCATAGATAATGATAGTTTTATTCAAAATAGACCTTATACAATAATTGAAGCAAATCAAAACAACGATGTCAATTTTACGTAAATAAGAATTTAATCTTATTTTTACGAGCAACTTAATCCTTCATATCGCAGATCTATAAGAATGCAAATTATTACTTTCAGTTTTCAACTTATGAATTTCTTCAAGAAGATAACCTTGTTGCTTGACCAGAAATTCTTGCAGTTGTGATGTTTTTTTGAAGGACTCTGCAAGTACATGTAATTTTGTCTTTGATTGAACACAAAATTGTGTCAATATCTCAATGCACTGATCTTTCTTCGGCATATTCTCTCTTTCCTTCTTGCTAAGACAATCTCTCTTTTTGATTTTCTCTTAGGTTTCTTAGCATCAAGAGAAGGTGCAGATTTATTCTTAATGAGATCTTTCAGATCAAGCACCTTTACAAGAGAAGACATCGGATCCTGAGTCATAGTTAGGACAAGGAATGACCAGAGAATGAGAAAGATCTTTTTATATTTTTCATACTTCCGTAAATACAATATTCCTATAAATACGAATATCTTAAAATATATTTTCAATTACTAGATTTTATTCCCATAATCTACACATGAGTGCCTTAATTTTTTTTGCTTCCTCACACACATAATTGGATTTGGCACACTAGGTGAGGATGCAATCTAATACCGATTAGGTAGTATTAGTATGAGATTTTCTCTCATCATGGGATTTAGAACAAATAAGTTGTTCTGATTTAGTAACGTATGATTCAAATATCTTCTCTTGTTAGCTCGAACTAACGAAGTTTCCTGAGATTGGTTGGAATTGCATATGCACTTCTTACCAATTCTTGTTTTTGAGACAGTTTCACACTTTGTCTTATTTTTCCCTTTACCATTAGATGATTTTTCAACATCGGAAGACATGTCCATTTTTAAAATGTTTAAATCACTAATGGAGCAAGAGGGAATCAAATTAACAACTAGTGCACTATTAGTTGTTTCCTCTTCTTCAGAATTGTATGAATTAGAGGTCTCGTCTCGAGTTACAACTAATGCCTTGCTTCCAGTATATTTCCTAAGATTAGGAAAATCTTTATCCATATGACCAAAACCTTTACACTTAAAGCATTGTGGCTGATATCATCATCTTCTTCTTGATCTTTTTTGTTCTTGATAGGAACTCGATCATGGGGCCTAGAAGATCGATGAACATATTTTACAAATCTCTTATTTCTTTTCTTTAGAACTAAGTCTTATGGGCTAGATTAGCACCCCATGTGTTGCAATTCAGAAAAAAAAGTGTTGCCTATTTGTTAACACTAGTTCTCTCTCCTACCAGTTGCTAGCATGTGAAGTAGCAGCTAGATAGTTACGCTGAATGGAAACGCGCTCAAAAAGTGACCTTTACGCTGAACGGTTCAGCGCAGGAGAGAATATTCTTGCACATGTGCGCTGAATGGAAACGCGCCAGTAATTAACGCCGAATGAAAACGCGCTGGCCAATTCACCAAAAGAAAATTCTCATCCGTCACTTCACACTAGACCCTCCCAATACTAGACCCTCTCACTAGACCCTCTGTCTCTCTCTAATATGCATCAAAGTTGATGCTTTTTACTATCTCATATATAAATATGAATACAAATTAAGTCTTCTTTCAATCTTCTCATAAATAAACGTGCTTTTAATTGTCCTCTCACTAGGCTAACTAGGCTTAGTCTGTCTCTTTCTTTCTCTCTCTAGTCGTTCACAAGTGATGTTGGTCTACAGGAAAATAAGAAACAAATAATATGACACACTTTCGATTTTCAAAGATAAAAAAAGTGGAAAAAGATTTTGGGGTGAATGATTCAGCGCCAGCGCTGTTTCATTTTGCGTTGATCCGTTCAGCGCCCAGTGCTGTTTTATTCAGCGAATAACTGCTAAATTAGCACTCCCATAAGACTTGGGTGGTTGTCCTAGCTGACGTGGATTGCCAATATAGCTGCTAGATTAGCACCCCATAAGACTTAGCCTAAGAGATCTCGAAACTGCCTTGTAATCAGTGATAATGTTTATTCTACATCATCATCAGAATCTTCTGCAATCAATTCGTCAGGATCATCCAATAATCTATTTTTCTCTACAGAAGCTTTTGCATGTTTTTCAGCTTTGAAAGCGATTCCTTTAGCTTGAATAGATTGTGATTCATGATCGAAGATCTTTAACTTCCAAACAAGTGTGCTTCGTGAGAGAGTTGAAAGATCAGTTGCCTATATATGATTGCATGTTTCTTAGATTCGTATCCAGATGGCAAAGACCTGAGAATTTTGCACACTATATCCTTTTCAAAAATAGTCTTTCCAAGAGAGAAAGAAGCATTTACTATCTCAGAGAGTTTAATATGAAACTCTTCAAAAGTATCATTGTCATCCATTCGAAGGTTTTTCCAATCGGATGTGGGAGTTTGAAGTCTAGCTTCCTTTTTTGATGTGTTTCCTTCGAACATGTTCTGAAGATTATTCCAAGCTTCTGGTGAAGTTTGGAATGTGGATACATGATGTTGTAGATCGCGCCTTACAACATGTATAATAACATTCAAACCATCTGAATTCTGCTTTGCAAAAGCCTTTTCTTCGCCTGAATAATCCACTAAGCGTTTAAACTCAGTTTCTGAACCTTCTATTTTCGGGCGATTATAACCATCGACGACTAATAACCAAGTATTAAAGTCTCGTGATTGAAGAAAATATCTCATAGTTGATTTCCGCCCAAATCTTGGCGGTACGTTAACTGAAATCGATTCATGTGAACTCGAGTTCATTTCTTATAGGTTGGATCGCACCAAACACAGATTGTTGTATCCTTTCGTGTTTGCCTGCTCTGATACCAATTGAAAAGACGAGGGTACCCAAATACACCACAATCTTTTTGTTTTAAACTGATAAGTCCTCTTACCGAAAGTGATTTTCTATGGGCAGAGTCGAGACAACGCAACAAATTGGTATTCACAATTTATGTGATTGTCTATGGATACGAGATCGAGACAATACGACTACCAAAGTGTGATACTTGATAATAGGTTCGGACTTAACCAAACTCTATAGGATCACTATCAAGTATATCGGAGTTAACATTTGTGTAATTTACTTTAAATTATATAAAAAAATATAATTGCGGAAAACAAAAGTAAATCACACAACAAGATTTTGTTAACGAGGAAAACTGCAAGTGCAGAAATACCCCGAGACCTAGTCCGGAATCGAATACTCTCAGAATTAAGCCGCTATACAAAATCTAAACCAACTTCCTATAAACTTCGTTGTCTGGTTAGATCAATCTTTCCAATAACTACCAAAGTAGTTAAGTTTAGATTCGCACTCAATCAAAATAAATTTCAAAGAGATATATTGAGAATGTCGATCTAAAAGTACTAATCAATCGAATAAATTTGATTCTAGTTGGATCAATCGAATAAATCTGATTCTAGTTGGATCCCAATCAAGGTTTGTGCACACACAAAGATATGAGAACTAATAAGAAATCTTCTTTGTCTTCAAATCTTCTTTAATCTTCAATAAACATCTGCATAACACCACTTGAATCTCTTGTGATCAATCACACACTGAACGGAGTCTGTTAACAATGTATTATCACAAGATGTCTTTAGATCTACAAACAGTTCTACGATACTTCGATCAAGTTTGAGTGAATCTTATATCAGAAGAGAAGATTCTCAAGAATAAACAAACTATGTGCAATCAAAGTTTCAACAACCATTAGTCAATCAAATCAATCGAAAACTAATAACAATGCAATTATCTAGTTTCCCACCAACGATACTCGTAGAGCTTCTTGATCCCACAGAAGTATTTAAACGAGCGGTCGTAAGAGATTTCACCTAATTGGGATACTTTCCTGTCCGAATAGATGACTCCACCAGAAACAACAAGAATTGAAGTTTGGCTGACTCTTAGGATGGTTTGCTAGAAATGAAAATTATGTATTTATAGACCAAGGATGTTTGGACACCAAGGAATTTCCAAAACCGAACATATTCTCAAGATATGCAATGAATAGCGAAATTCGGTTTTCCTAATTCCAATAAATGCTTGTCCAAAATTTCCGAAACCTCTCAATAGAAAATCTCCAATTAGTAAATGCACATTACTAATTTTTATTCTCTAGAGATATGCATTTAATTGCTGGTAATTAAAGCATATAAAACCAAAAACCTTAATTAAAAGATTCTCAATTTATTTTGCACAGGATCTCCTTGAGTACTAAGGAAAATATCTTTGAACAATAAATGATAATAGTTCTTGTACGTGTTCACAGTATGTTGACATGTTTTCACTATAAATCCTTATTCATATTTACATGGATTTACATTACGAAAAGGCGAGGGTACCCAAATATACCTCAAGCTAAAACTTTTCCTACCTATAAGTCCTTTTTAGAAAGTGATTGTCTATGGACCGAGTCGAGACAATGCAACTAATCGGTTCACACTTCGTGTGATCTTCTATGGATACGAGATCGATACAATACAACAACAAAGTATGTTTACTTGATAAAAAGGTTAGGAATTAACCAAACACAATAGGATTACCTATCAAGTAAATAGGAATTAACGTTTGTGTAATTTACTTTAATTATAATAAAACAATTATAATGCGGAAATATAAAGTAAATGACACAGCAAGATTTTGTTAACGAGGAAACCGCAAATGCAAAAAAAACCCAGGACCTTGTCCAGAATTGAATACTCTCGGGATTAAGCCGCTACACAAAATTAAACCAACTTCGTATAGTTGAGACCAAGCACCTAAACCTATAGTTCACCTAGTTTCGTCTGTATTCCCACGCCTCCAACTTATGAATAAGTCACGTACTTGGAACAATTCCTTTGGTTCGTATTCCAAACAGTAAAGGAACAACAAATTTGTTTGGTAGCAACTCTCTTCAACCAAGTGATGTGAGTTCAACAAAGGCTCTTTCATTTATCTCAATAAACTCCTTCAGTCGAGTTCTTAGATCTATCTTATTCTCAACTACCAAATGTAATTGTTAAGATTTTGCAATCAATACTTTTAATCACAAAGAATTGTATTGATGCCGATCTACACAACTAATCAATCCAATCTATCACAAGGATAAACCGGTTATAGTTGGATCCTCTTATATCGAAACAAGTATTGTGCACACCAAAGATTATGAACCCCAAATCGAAATCTTCAATATCTTCTTTGTCTTCAAACCTTCTTAGATCTTCAATAAACACTGCACACAACACACTTGAATCTCTTGTGATCAATCAAGCACTTAACGGAGTTTGTTAACAATGAATTATCACAAGATCGTCTTTAGAACTAACAACGAGTCTAAAGATCCTGCCGAAACTTCGATCTAGTTTGAGTGAATATTATATCATTAGAGAAGATTCTCAAGCATAAACAAACTAGGTGCAATCAAAGTTCAACCACCGTTAGTCAATCAAATCAATCAAAAACACAAGATAAACCGTAATTATCTAGTTTCCCACCAACGGTACTAATAAAGCTTCTCAATCCCAAAGAAGACTTTAAACTGAGCGGCCGTAAGAGATTTCTCATAATTAGGTTACTCTCCTCTCCGAATAGGCGGCTACACCAGTAACAACACAACCGAGGAAGTTTACTTTTACGAAGGATTAGTTTGCTAGAAATGCAAACTTCAAGTATTTATAAACAAGGAAGTTTGGACACCAAGGAATTTCCAAAACCGAAAATATTCTCAAAGATATTCAATATATTCCTAATTCGGTTTCCATAATTCCGGAAATGCCACTGTCCAAAATATTGATTTGAAAATCTCTTTGGAAAATCTCAACTAGTAAATACACATTACTAATTATCGTTTTCCTAAAATAAAATTAAAAACCTTAAATAAAAGATTCTTAACTTATTTATGTTTCGATCCGGGATTTTCTTCTGTAGCTATTAAGGAATAACTTTGAACAATAAAAGATAAACATTACTGTACGTGTTCAAAGTATGCCGACATCCTTACTTTGTAAGTCCTCTTTCATACTTACAACCTTGAAACCGATTTTCCACACTTCCAAACATGTTTAGAATTGGTGCATCTGACTTTCAAGATCTATGCGATTGATCAAAAAACACTCAATCACAAATCATGGGTTTAACGGTTCTACCAAAACAAGTTTCGGTTCTACCTCCATGTGAGTACTGTGCATAGTCACACTAGCTTCCCAAAATTTGGTTGACTAGGTACTAGGATCGGTTCCCCACATATATATGGTATCTAACTTATATGTGTTGCACATGTCCATAAGATCGGTTCCCCTTTTCCTAAAAACGTGTTGCACATGTCCATAGGATCGGTTCTCCTTTTCGCTAAAAACTTGCTGCACCTCATACAAGGATCGATTCCCCTTTGTGATGTGTTGCACCTCTTCATAGGATCGGTTCCCCTTTACCCAGAGTTGGTCATACACAAATCACAAACTCGATCATACCATCTCAGGTGATTACTTAAGATCAGTTTCACTAATGAAAGTCATACCAATACATAAGTCAGGCCTTTGTGAATAGTTTTACCAAGAACACAAACAAGTCATGAGCGGTTATACTAAATCACACATATTGGTTGTTCACAAGATATGCAATGAATAAAAATACCAATAACGCCTGGCGATTTCCTTTTCGATTCATAAACAAGTTTATGAACTTACTTCCTTAAAACACATGTATAAACATTGTTTCCTAGGATGAAATCCTCACCTCATACCCATACATAATCACAATAGCATTCAAACGATTATGTCGATGTCTTATCTACAAAGTTTAATGGTTAAGAAATAAACCTCGTATTGTATTCCTTAATACTATGTCTATCTAGAGTGTTCATGCTTCGCAGTTTCGTTTTCAATATGCACGACTTGAAAGATACGTTAGGGAATGAAACAGATTCAAGTCAAATATCACTAACCTCAAGTGGAAGGATGATGTTGTCGTTGTAGCTTCTTACTTCTTCACTTCTTCAAGTCTTCGCAATACTTGTAATGTCTCATATCCTAATACTTTCAAGCTAACATATACGAAGTTGACTCTAGTACATAATCAAGCGACTCTTAAAATGAGTTTTGATTCACTAAAATATGACAACCAAACTTGACATACCAACGCTTGGTGGGTTCAACCGAGCTATGCTCTAACAATATCCCCCTTTGTCAATTTTAGTGACAAAACTCTTACAATCATATGGATAAACAAATTACAAGAATTCATTACACATACGCTTGATTCCTGAATTCACAACACAATAACTTGTATACATTCAATCCTTAAATGCCGATGTTGACATTATAATAACAAAGATAATACTCCCCCTAAAGGTGAGATAGGTAGATTTCATCAATCCACACGTCTTTGTTATGCCAATTAATATGATATGCTACCCCCCTTAGTCTATGCTTTTCCTCTTTCGTTAGATAAACGTTTAAGCACAATTATCCTTTTCCTTAGTGATACCAATCAATATAAAATCAATGACAGTATCACTTGTTTAATCCATATATTTCTCCCCCTTTTTGTCACAAAATGACAAAGAAACGAAAAAATAAAGGACAAACCGAAAAGAATCTTACAAATCTCAAAATAGACTCGCAAACCTATAGAGTTAAGCACGAGGGTTCCACACACCATTTTTAATGACCAATATCAAAACCGAAACTTCAAAGTAATTTGTTTTGATATGTTATCAAGGAAATAATTGCCCGAAACAATTTTCCCAATTTAGTTTAGCAAACTAAAAATCAACTAAGCACCTTAGTTCCTTTGCTAAACCGATTGTACAAATACAACCGCTTCGTTCGATAAGACCAAAATAAAGATAACTCTATTTTTCTCATCAGGTTCTAATTATCCATATAACTTAGACCTTTCACTTTTAAACAAGACAAGTACTAGGTTAGTTAACTAGTATTTCTTGTTAAGGCATTCAATTAGACTTGAATAACCAAAACCCCCACTTTGATAAGTCTAACTAAGATAACCTTAGTTTCTATTATCCGGAATCGAATTGGACTAAACAACTCATCCCATAAACATTTTCTTTCGTTAAGCCATAGACAATTCATACAAACCAAATAAATCAACTTGCATAATTATTCACCTCAACCGGAAGCAATTGAAACAACATAGACATTATAGCACCGCAATTGCACCGAAATTTTGTAAGCCTAAACAATTGATACCACACAATAAAGCAAGATAACAATAGTTTTTCTTAACCGGAAACAATTGAATCACACATACATCCATACACACATCATGGAGTAAATCTTAAATTGTACCGAAATTTTGTTAAGCAAAAGCAATAAATATATGAAATAAAAATCAGGCTTTTCTTAAACAGGAAAACAATTAACTAACAAGATTGTTACCTCAAAATTCACATCCACTTCTCCAATATGTTTGCATCTTCTTCCAGGGAGAATTGATATCGAAATATCATTATGTTGTCATCCTTATGCAAAACAAAGAATAACAACAACCAACCTTTACCAGAGAAAGGTTGAAAACCGGTTTTTAACTATTGCAAGCAAAAGATGAAAACCCCCGAAACACATATGCTTTTATGCTAAACCAAAACCGATTCAACATATTGTGACTTTTCACATATTATTTTTATCAGAACCCCTCATGATCCTTTGATAAAGGCTACCAACATGGGCTAGAACTTAATCCTGCTAAATCAAAAAGTCACCCAAACCATGAGGGTTCACAACATTATGAGATCGAATATCAAGGTAATAAAACCGAAATCAAACATCCCATAAACATCCATAGCAATAATAAAGCATTCAAGCACAGGTTATATAAATCAAAAACCATCACAAGAGAAATTATAAATCAAATAATTTTATTCATAATAGACTTAATACAATCATTGAAAGAAATCAAAAATTGATGTCTATTTTCTTGGATTAAGTATTACAGCATATAACTTAACCTCTAGTGGTGCTCTTGTTGTTCACTGAGGTTTCTTCAGTGTTCAAACTTTTGAAGCATGTCTCAAGAGACTTTTCAGCAACCACTTCTTGTTTCTCAAGCTTTTCAACTTGAATCTTCACATCAGCAATGTCAGCTTTTGTTTCCTCAATCTTATCTTAGTTCCTCACAACATTGGATATAGTCAATCATACTGTCAGAACGAATCCATTTGGTTTTGGTTGTATCTTGTAGGTTGTAAGCCAACAGACATGACTCATCTTGTGATCCAACTGAACTATCAGAATCATAATCATACATGATATTAGATATGATTTTCTTATTCCTCTCTGTATTGATTCCTTGACAATCTTTAGCCTTATGAGCTTCCTCCTTATTAGCCTTAGAGATACTGCGAGTTATTGGAGGCATGCTTGCTTATATATATATATATATATATAAAAGGATTGATCAGGGTATCAGAATACAGACAAGAGATAGTTTCCCTTTAAAAAGAGATAACTTCCGGACCGAAAGATATCAGGGGAAACCGAAAATATTAAACAATATATTTCGTTTCCCTTGTCCGAACTTCTCAAGTTGGAAGGTTCATTAAAATTCGAAAATTCCAAATATAACCTATTTTGGAAGATCATGATAAACATGAACATTTTTAGACAACCATGGATTCGCAACTACCCATAAAGTTTCACAATTTTTCTGATAAACAACTACACAAACAAATGCGCTCCATGTTTATTGTGCCTTTCTCATCCATAAGAGCACGAAAAAGGATGAGAGTGCACAATTTTGATACAACTAGGTTGCATCGGAGTGAGATTTTTCTAGCTTACAGTGAATATCAGAAACATAGTTCATGTTTTTCTTAGGGAATTTCTGCCCAAAAATTTTCTCCCAAGACGATGATCTTTTCTAACTCTAGAGATATGATCATGTGGAGAAGCTATCTTGACGTGAGAATTTTGGAGATAGATAAATCTCTCTTAATTCTTTCAATGAGATTTTCATAAGATTTTCTCATTCTAAGGACTTCTTTATGATTCACATCAGTGTGATTATCTGAAACAATTATCGGAAACTCCTGATTGTTTCTTTTGGCCTAGATTCTCTCTTTCCCTTCCTTATGGAGTCGTACTTCATCAAAAAGAGAATTGTTTCGATATGGGTGAGGAGGTACCTTTTTCCAGAAGCGATTATCAACTCTTTCCTCTGATTCTTTTGAGTTGATCTTATCGGGTAGTGGTATAATTTGTCTCTCTCTTTGAGGAATGGTCTTTGGTTTTTTAAGACAAGAAACTTCCTTCAATATTTTTACCACCGTATGTTGAAGAAGTATAAGTTTCCTGTCAAGTGACTGAAAGTTGTATTCCTTAAGATTACGCTCACGGAATCGGTTCAAAGTTTCCTTTGCACAAGATTCGTTTGATCATCGGTAGATCTAGAAGCTGGTTTTTCATCCTCTTCTGACTTGATGTCATTAGGCACACTACCATCATCTTGATCTGTTTCAGATGTGACTAAACCGGTTTTATCACAGTCTGTAAAAGTCGAGCAAGGAATTTTAGTTTCCTCAGCATCAAAAGAAATCACAACAACATCATTAGTAAGATTCATAGGACGTGTCTCTTTAACCAAAGTAAGAGATTTACCAAGAACTTCTAGTTTGACAATGAGATCCATATTCTCTTTAGCCAGACAATTCAGTTGAATGTTGATAGACACATTTTTGTGTCTAATTTGATCTCAATACTATATATTATTGGCACTCGATTTTGTACTTATTATAGTGTTTTTATGTTTGTGTAGGTGTTTTTGGAGGAATACACTTGTGTGGAAAAAGTTGCTCAAAAAGTGCTATTTGGACCCCCGGAGAAAAAGTACTAAAGGCACCTTCACTTTGGATAAGGGGCACCCCAGTGGGCAGCTGCTATTCGCACCCCTACTCTGGATAGGGGGAAACCTTTCTCTTCCACATAAATTGGCGGGAAAAGTGCAGGTTCAAATTTTGTTAGCAGCGAGAATTTCGATCTGCTTTTTGGAGATTTGTGAGGAGATTTAATCGCCCCAATGAGTTTATACCACCCTGTTACAATTAAACAGGGTTGGTAAATCCGTTAGAATCAAACAAACAAGATTGGTACGTGGATTTTCGGCAAAACAGGGAAGTATATTTGAATGAGATATTCATGGGATTTCATGTGTGAAATAGACGATTGGTGTATGTCTCATGTGAGTTTAACATCAACTGAGATAAGGAATAAATGTGTTTGGAGTGCGAGGCTTCCAACGGACGCGTGATGGAGTTGAGAATGGTAAAAATTCCCGTGAACTTCCGTGGAAAATAAACTCATTAAAAACAAATTATTTTCGAGTTATGGTGAAGATATTTTGGTTCTTTGTAGAAAAATAAAGATATTTAGTTCATAGAAGGGTTATCGGGAGTTAGGGGTCGGTCGGAGGCCATAGAATCGAAGAAAGAAGAGTTGCGAGAGGAGTTCTCTGCAACTCTGAAAGAAGAAGGAGACGAAGAACATTGGACGTCCTGTGTCGATCGCAGAATTTTTTCGAGATCAACTACTACATGAGATAAAGCTGTCGTTTCCCAGCAGATCTTATATTTTCTCGTTTCCACTTTGTAACACTCAATTTGTAATAGTTATAAACGTTGCGGTTGAGTTGCTTCTATTCTTTTTCTAATATTTCTTCAATAAAAACAATTTGAGCCATGAACAAATATTTTGATCGTGTTTTTGATATGAGGAGCTAAACCCCAACACCGGGATGACGGATGAAGCCATTCTTTACGCATGTAGTAATTCTATTTAATTCTTTTATGACTATTTGCACTATTATAATTGATTTATGATTTTTCTTGATTATTTGTGAATCCGTTAGATGTCGCATGCTTAGTCTTAGGTACTTTAGATGCGTCATACTTGTGAATTACATATAATTCTTTATAAAATCTACCTTGGCAAAGAATTAGAGTCGATGTTCATTATTTTATGAGCTTTAATTGTCCGGAATTAATAGATGAACCGCATGAATGTGAGAATTGGTGGAATCCCGAGTCAGTAACTCTATTCATCTTGTGACATAAATTGTATATTTTCTCTATTTTTATTATTTTTCTTTATTAAATCCTAAAATCAATTTCAACAAAGTCCGAGTGAACGACAACTCTATTTACCACTATATAAAATTCGATCAAATGTCTTTATCTCTCGATCTCATGTTTAAGAACATTTTTCTATGTATTTAATAACACTACTTTAGTAGACAGAGATTTTATAGGCTTTAGGAGTTTTACCAACTCTTTATCGACATCTTCTTTTCATCGAGGAGATGGACACGAGATGTTTTTGCAACTCTGGATCATGAGTCAACGAAGCGGTAACATCTTCAACTTTTGAGTAGTCAAACTCTTGCATAACGTTAATTTGAATAAGACATGGATTCAATTTCTTATATGTTGAATCGCACCAAACACAAATTGTTAGATCTTTTTCGTGTTTGCACCCGCTCTCGATACCAATTGAAAAGGCGAGGGTACCCAAATATACGTCAAGCTAAAACTTTTCCTACCTATAAGTCCTTTCTCCGAAAGTGATTGTCTATGGACCGAGTCGAGACAATGCAACTAATCGGTTCACACTTCGTGTGATAAATCTAAGGATACGAGATCGAGACAATACAACAACGAAGTATGTTTACTTGATAAAAAGGTTCGGACTTAACCAAACACAATAGGATTACTTATCAAGTAAATAGGAATTAACGTTTGTGTAATTTACTTTAATTATAATAAAACAATTATAATGCGGAAATATAAAGTAAATGACACAACAAGATTTTGTTAACGAGGAAACCGCAAATGTAGAAAAACCACGGGACCTTGTCCAGAATTGAATACTCTCAGGATTAAGCCGCTACACAAAATTAAACCAACTTCGTATAGTTGAGACCAAGCACCTAAACCTATAGTTCACCAAGTTCCGTCTGTATTCCCACGCCTCCAACTTATGAATAAGTCACGTACTTGGAACAATTCCTTTGGTTCGTATTCCAAACAGTAAAGGAACAACAAATTTGTTTGGTATCAACTCTCTTCAACCAACTGACGTGAGTTCGACAAAGGCTCTTCTCGTTTATCTCAATAAACTCCTTCATCGGAGTTCTTAGATCTATCTTATGTTCAACTACCAAAGGTAATTGTTAAGATTTTGCAATCAATACTTTAATCACAAAGAATTGTATTGATCATGCCGATCTACACGACTAATCAATCCAATCTATCACAAGGATAAACCGATTATAGTTGGATCCTATTATACCGAAACAAGTATTGTGCACAATTCCAGAGATTATGAACCCCAAATCAGAAATCTTCAATATCTTCTTTGTTTTCAAATCTTCTTAAATCTTCAATAAACACATGCACACAACAACTTGAATCTCTTGTGATTAATCACGCACAGAACAGAGTCTGTTAACAATGGATTATCACAAGATCGTCTTTAGAACTAACAACAGTCTAAAGATCCCAGTCGAAACTTCGATCTAGTTTGAGTGAATCTTATATCAGAAGAGAAAATTCTCAAGCATAAACAAACTAGGTGCAATCAAATTTCAACCACCGTTAGTCAATCAAATCAATCGAAAACACAAGATAAACCACAATTATCTAGTTTCCTACCAATGGTACTAATAGAGCTTCTCAATCCCAAAGAAGACTTTAAACTGAGCGGCCGTAAGAGATTTCTCATAATTAGGTTACTCTCCTCTCCGAATAGGCGGCTACACCAGTAACAACACAACCGAGGAAGTTTGCTGTTAAGAAGGATTAGTTTGCTAGAAATGCAAACTTCAAGTATTTATAGACAAGGAAGTTTGGACACCAAGGAATTTCCAAAACCGAAAATATTCTCAAAGATATTCAATATATTCCAAATTCGGTTTCCATAATTCTGAAATGCTCTGTCCAAAATATTGACCGAAAATCTCTTTGGAAAATCTCAACTAGTAAATGCACATTACTAATTCTCGTTTTCCTAAAATAAAATTAAAAACCTTAAATAAAATATTATTAACTTATTTATGTTTCGATCCCGGGATTTTCTTCCTGTAGCTATTAAGGAATAACTTTGAACAATAAAAGATAAACATTACTGTACGTGTTCAAAGTATGCCGACATCCTTACTTTGTAAATCCTCTTTCATACTTACAACCTTGAAACCGAGTTGCCACACTTCCAAACAAGTTTAGAATTGGTTCATCTGACTTTCAAGAACTATGCGATTGATCAAGAAACACTCAATCACAAATCATGGGTTTAACGGTTCTACCAAAACAAGTTTCGGTTCTACCTCCATGTGAGTACTGTGCATAGTCACACTAGCTTCCTAAAATTCGGTTGACTAGGTACTAGGATCGTTTCCCCACATATATATGGTATCTAACTTATATGTGTTGCACATGTCCATAGGATCGGTTCCCCTTTTCCTAAAAACGTGTTGCACATGTCCATATGATCGGTTCCCCTTTCTGCTAAAAACTTGCTGCACCTCATACAAGGATTGATTCCCCTTTGTGATGTGTTGCACCTCTCCATAGGATCGGTTCCCCTTTACCCAGAGTTGGTCATACACAAATCACAAACTCGATCATACCATCTCAGGTGATTACATAAGATCGGTTTCACTAATAAAAGTCATACCAATACATAAGTCATGCCTTTGTGAATAGTTTTACCAAGAGCACAAACAAGTCATGAGCGGTTATACTAAATCACACATATTGGTTGTTCACAAGATATGCAATGAATAACAATACCAATAATGCTTGGCGATTTCCTTTTCGATTCATAAACAAGTTTATGAACTTACTTCCTTAAAACACATGTATAAACATTGTTTCCTAGGATGAAATCCTCACCTCATACCCGTACATAATCACAATAGCATTCAAACGATTATGTCGATGTCTTATCTACAAAGTTTAATGGTTAAGCAATAAACCTCGTATTGTATTCCTTAATACTATGTCTATCTAGAGTGTTCATGCTTCGCAGTTTCGTTTTCAATATGCACGACTTGAAAGATATGTTAGGGAATGAAACAGTTCAAGTCAAATATCACTAACCTCAAGTGGAAGTATGATGTTGTCGTTTTAGCTTCTTACTTCTTCACTTCTTCAAGTCTTCACAATACTTGTAATGTCTCATATCCTAATACTCAAGCTAACCTATACGAAGTTGACTCTAGTACATAATCAAGCGACTCTTAAAATGAGTTTTGATTTAATAGAATATGACAACCAAACTTGACATACCAACGCTTGGTGGGTTCAACCGAGCTATGCTCTAACACATTCTTGGAATCAGTTATACCACACTTCCAAATAAGTTTAGAATTGGTTGACCCGTATTCCAAGATAACTATGTGACTGATCAAATATCGAATCACATACATGGGTTCAATCGGTTATAACAATCACTGGGATCGGTTATACCTCAATATGGAAATACTTGTGATCGGTCACACTGTCATAAGTTAGCGCATACTTGAGTCCTATTATTTGGGGAGTTTGTTGATAACGTTTTTGTAGTGCTTTAGTTGTCAGAGTAGTGGGCGAATTTATGACTAGTCTAAGTGGTGGTACTGGTAGAGTATTATTAGGAGTTTGAATAGGTCATTTTGGTTGCTTAGAAAATGTTAGTGGTTGAGTACGTGACGAATTTATTTAGGAGCAAGTCAGGCACTATGTGCTGTCCATATGTAGTATAAATTGAGTCGGTTGTAATGGAAAAGTACCATTCCAAGTTTAATGAAAATGTAACCATTAAAGTTTCTCTGTGTGTCTCCCTCTCTACTCTCCTCTATACCTGTTTTGCGACATGGTATCAGAGCTAGGGTAGAGAGAGGTAGAGAGGGTCTAGAAAATTTTGTGAAGTTGTTTTTAAAGAGTGCGTCTAAATTTGTTTTCCTTGAGAGAAAATGTAAAATTTGGTTAAGAAAATAAAATCAGTTTTATTGTTCATTTGACAAGATAAAATCAATTTCTCAATTTGTTTATCTCTGTGTTCACACTTTATCTCGGTCATCATTTGTTTGTGAGATGGCATAGTATATGGGAGCTATGTTAATATAGTGAAAGAGTGTGTTTTTCGTTGCTCACGGAGTGTTTGATTTTATCACTCATTTGTTTCTCTCTGTGTTTACATCTCTATCTCTCTACCTCGTTCATCATTTATGAGATTGTATACGAGAGTTAGATTAGTAATAGAGTATGTTTTCTTTTATGGTTCACAAAGTGTTTGATTTTATTTTTCTTGAAATATATTTGAGGTTGTTGTTGATAACCTGTTTGGAAAGAAAGGGGAACCTTTGGTTTTCTTGTTTGAGTTTTATGTTTGGTTACTCATAGAATGTTGCTTTGTGTGGAGTCTTATCTTCAAGGAAAAGATCTGTCGGAGTTGGTTTTTGGTGCATACGAGGTTCAGCTGGATATATGCCTCACTGTAGAAGAAGTTTGTAAGCTGCTAATGGAAGTGGTTGTATTAGTTCTTCAAAGACATTTGTTCTTAGAAGGGTAAGTTATCACTATACTAATCTTCTTACAATTGTTTTTGATTTAAGGTGTGAAGTAGTCGGATGTCAAAGAAATGACTTAAATATTTTGAGTTTGAGAATTTGAGTACCCGGATGTACGTATTTCATTCTTGATAGTGGATAGTGACTGTTTCACTTCTAGTTTGAGGTTACTTCACTTATTAGTGGTAGTCTACACAAAATGATACGTTCGGTTAATCGTTTAGGAATTAGTAGTGATTACTTTAAAACTTGATTTCTTTTGTTGAGATCTAGTTTTGATTTTTCTCTGATTTCTGCACGGTTATGAATATTTATGTTCAAGATGTATGAAGGTACTATGGAAGTATTCTTCTTCTGGTTGTTTATTGTCCTTACGGTGAATTAGGTTGTATTTCTTTAATAATTATATCAAGATGTGATGCCAGGCAGTCATGGTATGTTTTCAGTCAAATATTTAACATGTATCACTGGGTTAATTTGGCATTCATTTATTCCTTTCAAATTGTTACTTGCACAAACGATGATATTTTGTTAGTTTTGTGAGGTATCCTTATGGGTGGTTTATTTTCCGATAAAGTGTTGTCTTTACTTCTCACGGAGGTCGGTGAAGTATACTTGAAAGGTGAAGATACTGGTGTTAGTTTGAGGGGTTGTCACCGCTTGATCATCGCCAAAGCGTGATCCATTAGTTTCTTTTGAATCTCAAAATGTAGGAGCTAAGTTGAAATTGTTTGAATTTCTTGCCAAAGAATTATTCATTTCCATTGTTGGCGACGTGTTTTTCATTTTGGTCTTAGTGACTGTTTTGAAGATGTGTTTTTCATTTAGGCATGAGAAGACGTTTATTTGCCGCGATGTAGCAACTTTGTTCTCATTTCTTAAATTAATAAGAAGATGAGAAGAACTTGATCCGATTGTGATGGTTGGTCGGTATTGTCCATCTTTGGTGCGATGATTTTGCCTCGTAGTGTTTACATGGTTCCTTTATAAGTTATTAAGATGTCACGAAGTGAGTAGAGGTTGCTTTTAGTTATATGTTTGTCTTCTTTGGGAATCGTCTTTTCACTTGATGGGAAGGAGCAAGTGTGAATGTCGGTCTTTTATCTGTCCACTTCTATTGAGTTTGCTTTGAGGGAGCAACAATACGTATACAAAAGGTTAAATTGGGCTTGATATGTTGATATTCATTTGATTATGGATATCAAATATTCACCATGGGTTTATGTTTCCCATGAAGTATTTGCTTTAGTTTTTTCGTGAAGCAAAGTGATAAGGCAGTGATGATGGTTACCGAATTTTTTGATTAATTTTGCATGGCAGTATGGAATGACCCCGAAATTGTCAATTGTGGGATTATATGTATTTCTTGGTGGTATTTCACAAAGTATGTTGTTGACTTATTGAATGTCGGTGAAGACTTAAATGTCGGGATTGACAATTCTTTGGAGTTGGAGGGACTTTGTCGGAATTGGTGAAATGTGAAATGTCAGATTGAAGCAAGATTTAAAGTCCGAGTAAATGTCTCAGTTGGTCTTTACCCCAATCCCCAAGTACGCACTAAGGGGGAGTGTCACAAGTTAACGCATACTTGAGTCCTATTATTTGGGGAGTTTGTTGATAACGTTTTTGTAGTGCTTTAGTTGTCAGATATGTGGGCGAATTTATGACTAGTTTAAGTGGTGGTACTGGTCGAGTATTATTAGGAGTTTGAATAGGTCACTTTGGTTACTTAGAAAATGTTAGTGGTTGAGTACGTGACGGATTTATTTAGGATCAAGTCAGGCACTATGTGATGTCCATATGTAGTATAAATTGAGTCGGTTGTAATGTAACAGTAGCATTCCAAGTTTAATTAAAATGTAACCATTAAAGTTTCTTTGTGTGTCTCCCTCTCTACTCTCCTCTATACTTATTTTGCGATACACACAAGTTACCAGGACCGGATACCATACTCCCGTGATATTGTTTGTGATCGGTCACACCAGTTACCAGGATTGGTTACACCAATTACCAGGACCGATTACCAATTACAAGGATCAATTACACAACACTCGGTGATCGGTCACACCAATTACTAGGATCGGTTACACCAATTACTAGGATCGGTCACACCAATTACAAGTATCGATCATACCATCTCATGGTGATTACTTAGGATCGGTTACACCAATTAATAAAAACTAGTCATACCAAATCATAAGTCAGGCATTGTGATTAGTTATACCAAGATACATAACAATGTTACGATAGGTTCTACTATCTCACACATATTGGTAATCCAAAGATTTGCAATGAATAGCCGTGCCAATAAGCCTAATGATTTCCCTTTCGATTCATAAAACAAGTTCATGAATGTACTTCCTTTAAACGAATGTAAACATAGTTTCCTAGGATGAAATCTTCACCATAACCCATTCATAAAATCATAACAGTATATACAAGATTATGTCGATGTCATATCTACGAAGTTCAAAAGATAAACGTTATACTTCGTAGTCTAATTCCCTAATACTATGATCATACAAATATGACCATGTCACATCACTAGAGTATTATACAATATGTACAATATATACAGCTTCGCAGTTATGTTTTCAATATAGCACGACTTGAAAGATACGTTAGGAATGAAACAGTTCAAGTCAATACTACTAACCTCAAGTGGAAGGATGATGTCGTCGTTTTTGTTCGGTACTTCTTCACATTCTTCAGGTCTTTGGAGTAATACTTGTATGTCTCAACATTCCTAGACTTTCTAGTCTAACCTAAATGAAGTTGACTCTAGTATACAATCAAGCGACTTTAGATGAGTTTTGACACACTAAAATATGACAACCAAACTTGACATACCAACGCTTGGTGAGTTCAACCGAGCTATGCTCTAACACAGCTACACACTTATATCCTAATACGAGACTTGACTAAATGTAGGATAAAAATCAAGATATAGTTTTGATCAACTAAATTTGACAACAAGCTTGAGATAACAACACTTGTGAGTTCGACCGAGCAATGCTCTAACAAAACTTCCAATAGAATTCTTCCAATTGTACAAATATTCCAATCTAGCTTTAAGTATATAGATAGAGTTAAAGTCAATTGGATTGGAAGTTTGAGTATAAACAAGCTCCTTCTTGGTAGTTTTTTTATTAGTTTCAATGTTACCAAAAGAATATATGTTCCACTCTCTAAGACCTTTTTCGGTACTTAAAAGATTGGCCTTTAGCTTATAGGCTGGAGAGCCAGCAACATTAATGGACCAAGAGTTAGCTATTATCTCTCCAAAGGTTAGATCTTTAATCCACATGGCCATAAAATGAAAAGGTTTAGGCATACAACAGTCTACAAAATTAAAACCTATATGCATAGGACAGTGGTCAGATGAATCTACATGCAGTTATTAACGCAAAGATTATAGAGCATTTGCTCAGCTATTTGATTTACAAGACATCTATCAAGTCTCTCAATAATAAAATCAGGACCCTGTTGCATATTAGACCAAGTAAACCTTGGACCATAGAAACCAGGGTCATGCAAAGCAAATACATTACAAAAATTCCTAAGGTTGACAAAATCAACATCATCAAACTCTAGACCTCCGTTTTTGTCCCTTAGTACCTAGAAGGGAATTAAAATCTCTTACACAGAAGGCTGGTTCATTTGGGAGGATAGGAGGTAACTGGCATTGACTTTCCCTAAAAGCTTGTCTAATGTTACTATTAGGTTCTCCATAAATGAAATGGATATGACAAAGTTTAGAATGAATGATATCATTAGTCTCAAAAAGGAAAAAAATATTAGGGTTGATGTTTTCGAAAAGGAGGTTAAGTTCTTTATTAGCAGATTTTTTTCCTAGACCGCGCACATTCCAGCATAGCATATTAATATTATTGACAGGAAAAATGGATGAAACATTAAGATCATCAACAAATATATTAGAAGTGGAGGGAGAGGATAAAGTAACATGATTGGTAGAGTCGGGACCACCATTAGGCTGAGAATTAGTTGTACCACCATTGAGATTAGTTCCTTGGGCACCATTCAAATCCAGATTAGTAGCCCCATGAAAAGAATTTTTGCAGACACCATTGTTAGCTGAAGGGATATTAGTAGGCATATTAAAATTACCATAAGGATCAACCAGTAAATGAGTATTGAGGGTGCAATTGTGTGCGTTGGTATGTCAAGTTTGGTTGTCATATTTTAGTGTGTCAAAACTCATCTAAAGTCGCTTGATTATATACTAGAGTCAACTTCGTTTAGGTTAGACTAGAAAGTCTAGGAATGTTGAGACATACAAGTATTACTCCAAAGACCTGAAAAATGTGAATAAATAGCGAACAACAACGACGACATCATCCTTCCACTTGAGGTTAGTAATATTGACTTGAACTGTTTCATTCCTAACGTATCTTTCAAGCCGTGCTATATTGAAAACATAACTGCGAAGCTATATATATTGTACATATTGTATAATACTCTAGTGATGTGACATGGTCATATTTGTATGATCATAGTATTATGGAATTAAACTACGAAATATAACGTTTATATTTTGAACTTCGTAGATATGATATCAACATAATCTGTATATACTGTTATGATTTTATGAATGGTTTATGGTGAAGATTTCATCCTAGGAAACAATGTTTACATTCGTTTAAAGGAAGTACATTCATGAACTTGTTTTATGAATCGAAAGGGAAATCATTAGGCTTATTGGCACGGCTATTCATTGCAAATCTTTGGATTACCAATATGTGTGAGATGGTAGAACCGATCGTAACTTTGTCATGTATCTTGGTATAAATAATCACAATGCCTGACTTATGATTTGGTATGACTAGTTTTTATTAATTGGTGTAACCGATCCTAAGTAAACACCATGGGATGGTATGATCGATATTTGTAATTGGTGTGACCGATTACAGAGTGTTGTGTAATCGATCCTTGTAATTGGTAACCGGTCCTGGTAATTGGTGTAACCGATCCTGGTAATTAGTGTAACCAATCCTGGTAACGGGTGTGACCGATCACAAGCAATACCATGAGTATATGGTAACCGGTTATGGTAACTGACGTAACCGATCCTCGTAACTGATGTAACCAGTCCTGATAACTTGTGTGACCGATCACAAGTATTTCCATATTAATATAACTGATCCTAGTGATTGGTAGAACCGATTGAACCCATGTATGTGATTTTATATTTGATCAATCACATAGTGATCTTGGAATACAGGTGAACCAATTCTAAACTTGTTTTGAAGTGTGGTATAACCGATTCCAAGAATGTAAATCTATGTAAATATGAATAAGCATTTATAGTGAAAAGATGTCAACATACTTTGAACACGTATATAATAACTTTTATCATTTATTGTTCAAATATATTTTCCTTAGTACTCAAGGAGATCCCGTGCCAAAATAAATTGAGAATCTTTTAATTAAGGTTTTTGGTTTTATATGCTTTAATTACCAACAATTAAATGCATATCTCTATAGAATAAAAATTAGTAATGCGCATTTACTAATTGGAGATTTTATATTGAGAGATTTTGGAAATTTTGGACAAGCATTTATATTGGAATTAGGAAAACCGAATTTTATTATTCATTGCATATCTTGAGAATATTTTCGGTTTTGGAAATTCCTTGGTGTCCAAACACCTTGGTTTATAAATACCTAAGTTTGCATTTGTAGCAAACTATCCTAAGAGCCAGACAAACTTTATTCTTGTTGTTTCTGGTGGAGCCATCTATTCGGAGAGGAAAGTATCCTAATTAAGTGAAATCTCTTACGACCACTCGTTTAAAGACTTCTGTGGGATCAAGAAGCTCTATGAGTACCGTTGGTGGGAAACTAGATAATTGTAGTGTTATTAGTTTTCAATTGATTTGATTGACTAACGGTTGTTGAAACTTTGATTGCACCTAGTTTGTTTATTCTTGAGAAACTTTTCTTTTGGTATAATATTCACTAAAACTAGATCGAAGTATCGACGGGATCTTTAGAACTATTTGTAGATCTAAAGAATCTTGTGATAATCCATTGTTAACAGACTCTGTTTTGTGTGTGATTGATCACAAGAGATCCAAGTGGTGTTGTACAGGTGTTTATTGAAGATTAACGAAAATTTCTTATTTGGTTCTCATATCTTTGGGTGTGCACAAACCTTGATCGGCTGTGATCCAAATAGAATCAGATTTATTGATTGATTAGTTGCATGAGATCGACATAACTTTATAGTTTCTTGTTAGAATCTATATCGATTGATTGCAAATCTAAACTTGACTACTTAGGTAGTTATTGGATAGATTGATCTAACCAGGCAAACGAGTTTATTAGATTAAACGGAAGAGCCTTTGCGTATGGCTTGAGATATCTTTATATTGAAAGAATCGAAAGAGTTGTTACCAAAAAGATTTGTTGTTCCTTTACTGTTTGGAATACGATCCAAAGCAATTGTTCAAGTGCGTGCACTAATCGAAGTCGGAAGCGCAGGGATGCTGAGGAAACTAAGTGAACTAGGGGTAGTTGCTTGGTCTCAACTATACGAAGTTGGTTTAGATTTTTTTATAACGGCTTAATTCTGAGAGTATTCAATTCTGGACTAGGTCCCGAGGTTTTTCTGCACTTGCAGTTTTCCTCGTTAACAAAATCTTGTAGTGTGATTTACTTTTATTTTCCGTAATTATATTTGTTTATATAATTTAAAGTAAATTACACAAACGTTGACTCCGACATACTTGATAGTGATCATATAGAGTTTGGTTAAGTCCGAACCTATTATCAAGTATCACACTTTAGTAGTCGAATTGTCTCGATCTCATATCCATAGACAATCACACAAAGTATGAATACCGATTTGTTGCATTGTCTCAACTTTTGTCCATAGACGATCACTTTCGGTAAGAGGACTTATAGGTGGATAAATAAAAGATTGTGGTGTATTTGGGTACCCTCGTCTTTTCAAATTGTATAGGTTAAGAGTATAGATATCTCCCAATTTAGTGATAGGTGCACAAAGATTGGTATAATCTGGTTCAAAACAATCAATATTTTCAGGAATAACCACAAAATACTAGCTTATAGCAATTGGCTCTAGTACGTTTATGAAGGTCAGCTATGGGATTTATTTTCCTTTTAAGATTTGAAAGGTCATCATGTTCAGCAGCAAGAGAGACCACTTCTTCTCTGAAAATACTATTTTTCTGAGTAGGAGTAGCTGTAGTTTTGAATCTCCTAAACGAGCTAGTGGTACGAATCAGACCAGAATTGACCGGTTCAAGAGTCAGGTTCAAGTCAGCAGATTTATCTATCTGATTGGTGACTTGCTTCAAAATCACTAAAAGACCATTGGCCACAGGAATAAGATGTTGAGATTGAACATGACCCACATCAAGAATTTTAAGAGTAGTTGATTTGTTGCCAAAAGGACCCATATTGAGTTTATTTTCCAATAAAGACTCATGATCAAAAGCTTTACCACTTTGAGAAACAATAACGATTTTGTATTTGTCCTTCTCATCTTGATTTGGAGTATCTATATGAGTCTTTGGAACGATATCTGCTTGGGTTATTATAAAATCAACCACAACCTTTGATGGAATAGATTCATAAGGAAAAACTGGAGATTGAGGAGGAATCATAAGTTTTGAAACCCTTTGTAAAGTGTTTTTAGATCCAGAGGAACTTGCTTCTTTTAAACCCTTCTATGTGGCTAACCAGTTAGAGCAAACTGCATCTTTATGATCAGTGATATGATATGAGTGGTAGAAATTTCTTGGAACCCTGAAGTATCTACATTCACGAGGAAGGTATCAACTCTGCCTCTAGTAACCAGAGGGATGCCTTCTGGTAGAGCATGTTGAATAGAGATACGAACATAGACTTTGACATTCTTCTTTAGGGGATGCATTGCCATAAGGTTCTTTTGATTCAATAAGTTCACCAAGGATGAGAGTAATCTTCTTAAGATCTTATAATTCAGTACACTCTTTAGGAACATTACATAAAATTATCCACATTAACTCCTCTGTAAAAGAAATCTGATAGTTTCTTAGACAATAGGTGGGAGGAACAACTCTCAGAACAATTAGAAAACCGCAGGCAAACCAAGGGCGTTGCTCATTAACTCTGTTGAAGTCATTTTCTGCTAGAAATCTGATAAACACCTTAATTTTTTAAACCACTGAAAGTTGTAACTGTTGGAGATTGAGCAAGAGGCCATTGAGAGCATATGTCCTATCTGATAGAAGATGTTGGAACTAGAGTTTCACTACATATATAGCCGACCATACACCATTTCCAATTGTCATCATTTTTAGCTAAAACAACTGCTTTGTCGACGAAAACTGGCTCAGTAAGAGTGGAAGGAATAATTGTAGGTAAGGTTAGCTTTTTCTCCATTTGAGAAGAAAGATTTGAAGGATTAAAAGGAGTATGAGCAACTGTAGATTGAGTAGCATTTGAAGAATTAGAAGACTCCATATAAATAAAATAACTAAGAAAGATGAAAAGGATTGGACTAGAGTATGTTTTAAATGAGTGGTTAGGGAAGGCTTGTACATGCATATCTAGAAATGACAATGTCAAGAGATGGTGAGGCATGTGTTAGGATAAATACATAACACAAAAATCTCTAGATGAGCTGAAACCTTGAACTGTATTGGAGACTGAATCTTAAAATGGGAAATGCTAGATGGTTGAATTTGGTCTCTGTGGATAAAAGGGAATGAAATGGATGAAAGACTTAACATTTTGTTATGACTAGGTTGAGAGACACATCTATTATTTAGAGTTTTCACTTTATCTTCATGTTATGTGGGATCACAGCAGCGGGGAACATCTTTGGCCACATGAGTTTGGTATAAAAGGTAGAATAAGACAACTCTACTAATGATAAACTTTTGATAAATTAGCGTGACGTAATGCACGTACAAAATAACCTCACCAATTGTAGTAGTTGAATAATAATTATCTTTATTTTTTCCATAACTAGGTTGGTACTGTCCCCAAATGCTTCCAAATGTGATAATTTTTGTTTGGGTGGCTTTTAGGGGTGGTATGGAATAGATATTTGGGGGTGGGGGTGGAAATGTGTTTGGGATAGCCAGAGGTGAGAAATGTGTTTTGAGATTTTTCGTAACTACCATATGGCTTGAGAGTTAGTCAAGAGCATATCCAATATACTCCATCTACCAATGGTGCCTCTCAACAGGGGCTGCATCTTTTGGATTGATGCGTGTCGTAGGTGCAATCAAATTAATATCTTATTTCCACTCAATTAAAAATAATATAATGGAAGTCAAGTTCGTTCCCACGAGGAGCAAGAGATTCTAGTTGTAAAAATTGTCACAAAAAAGGGGGGATGTATAAAGCAAAAGAAAATAAACAAAGCAATTAAAAGATAAAGTTGAAATCAATAAGAGAGACAAGATCAAGGAATCCTTCTTCGTTTGCAAAACAATGATTCAAGTTATGTTCTTTTCTACTTGTTATTAGTCACAAATTATCACCAACCGTAGGTAAAGCGGCTAGATCGGTGCTAAACCCCTAAATCCCTTGTATCACTAGGATACGGAAGTTCTCGACTACTAGGATTCTATTTGCCAAACCACCTAGTAGTAGATCACTCAAGATGTAATTTAAATAAACGCATTAAGATTTATGAACTTATTAGGTTGATATTAGTAGTTAGACTCTTAGATCAAGGTCTACTTGCTAACGTTGTTTTCACACACAATTGCTCCCACGGAATCCCTCCGCAAGGTCTCGTGTTTGCTACTTATGTAAAGAGTCAAGAAACGATTACTTATCCCCTAACTTTCACTAGCTTTAGATCAAATTAACAAATCAATTTAGCGTGCACTCTAAACAATCTATCAATCAATCATGAATGAATAAACATTCCTATTAGTAAAAACAAAACGATAATCATGTGAAAAACTTCAAGATAGAATTGAAACAAAACTCAAATCATGTATTAAGAACTAGGAGTTCATCCTCAACCAATAATAAAATTAGCTACTCATGTCTTTGAAATTCACACAAATAATTAAAGGGAGAATTTTTCAAGTTCACACAAATAATTAAAAAGAAGAATTTGAAAAACAAGCAAAAACACAAGTGTTGTGTGTGTAGAAAGGTGTGTAAAAGATATGTAAAAGTGTGTAGAGAACTTCTCTACTTATAGGCTTCAATGTTCTCCATATCTTCCAAGGAATAGAACCCCTTTCCTTTAGCAATTCAATTTCCAAATTCAAGTCTTCCTCATCTTCCATCTTCTCTTTCCAAATTTGAGCCAAATTCTCCATCCAATTCCAAGTCCAAGTCTTCACACCCATGAGAAGAATCCAACACAAAAATCGTAATTTTGGTCCGCGGAAAAGTTTGGTATTATGGCGGAAGTTGGTCGGAATCCGGCAAGAATAGTCACTGAATTCTTCGCCGTCATTTGGTATATTCGACGGAATATTCCGTCAGTCCACCGTTAGGACTAACGGTCAAAAGGGTCAAACCGTCAGTCAACGGTCAAGGCAGAAGAGGGAGTCAGCTGAGTCAGTCACTCAGTCAGCTGTCAAACTCCGTCTTACTGGGCTGACTCTACTGAGTTGCAGAGCTGGATCGGTCATCGGACTCACTGAGTCGACTCATGTAATTGGGAAACCAGCCGAGTTCTGGCTATTTACAGGACTTCCCGGCCGAATTCAGGCCTCAATTTTCTTCAATCCCTGCACAACCTGTATCCTAACATACATCTAGTTATAAGCATTCAATCATTCCATTCTGCATCAATTATGTCTTCCAATTTCACCACATCCTTGAAAATCAGCATCTCCAACTTGAGTTCGGGCTAATCCCTGTAACAATCCTACACAACATCTATTTGAAGCATTCATTCAACAACAGAGTTGAGTGTTATCTTTTCTCACAGTATATTTGAATCACGAGTTTGAGCAGCACCATCTCTATTCAACCACCAACATACCCTTCTATTCTGCTCAACCCTACTCTCCTTTGTCTCTGCATCACAGTAGCAGATATTGTATCTTCAATTCATATCAGTAGCTCCTCAATACTGTACACTCCAATCCCTATCTGAGTTCATCACCCGAACCAATCAACAGCGCCACTGCTCTCATTTATGTGTTCTTCTTCAGATTCAAACACCCATTAACCACAGTGCCACCTTCATACAGAGACCACCAAAAGCATTTCCAGTGAACACCCATCTCCGTAATTAAATTTCTCCAACATCAGGTTCATCTTCTCCTTGTCATCTCCATAGCTTCTCTTCTCTGAAATCTCAAATCAGACATCTTCATCTGCTCATCTTTGTCAACACAGAACCACCACCTCCACAATTTCATCACAACCCAAAGACCCATCTCAATTTCAACTTCATAGCCACAAACCCATTTCTAGCAACATTTCCACATTCTCGACATCACTGAATCGAGAGATGAACCCTAATTTCCTTCCTCCAAACAATAACAGAACCACCTTCATCTCCATTGAATCTCTCATCTCTCGATTCAGTCAGAACAGCTCATTAATTCTCTCAACCTCTCTATCTGTTTCTCGATCTGTTCTTCAATTTCTCTGCATCTCGATCTCTGCCATGACAGCAGCAGCCATCAGATCCCCTTCTCGTCTCGGACTCATTTGTTTCATCAATTGCAGCTACCAACCATGATTTGCTTTGATTAATCATCTTTTCTACCATAATTTCTCGATCTCTCATCATACTTCCTTCTCTCGGTTTCAACAGCAGCATCCACTGCTTTTAGCTCTCGATTTCAGGCGAAGTGAAAGAAATGAAGAATGAATCTCAATTTAGGGTTGGGGCGATATGGATAGGTACACCCCACAGATAGGACCCGTTAAATACACCCGATGGTAGATGATAAGGGATACCCTGATAGCAACCCCCCTTAACCTTGACTGGGCCTGGCTTTAGTACTCCTCCAAAAGAGAGTTGCCCCTTAACCTTGACTGTGCTCCAGATAGTGTTCGCCCCTGAAATGACAATTTTGCCCTTTTTGCTCAAATAGAGTAATTTCTTCTTCTTTTCCTCCGTGTGACTCCAAAGTAGATATAAAAACAAGCGTAAAATACATAATTTACAAGAAAAATAGCAAAGAAAGCATAAACAATAAATAGTAAATAGGATGTATTCTACACCCTATCAAATTCCCCCACACTTAGACTTTGCTAGTCCTCGAGCAAATCAAACTAAAAACTCACAACTTCAAAGTGTTCAAGCGTCCCAAGCATCCAAAGAGTTATGAGGACATAGAGTTTCTGCATTCTAGTAATAAAAAGTTAGAAATACCAAAGAACATATTCTCATTCTTAAATGTTGAGTGAGAAATAATCACACCATAATGAGAGAACGCGTGTTTGAGAAACGATCAATAAGCATTTCGCCTCGACTTCGCCTCACAAAAAGGATTTTATGATAATTGCACTCAAAAAGATGGCTTTTTATGGTTCTCACATGTGTGCAGGTAGGAATGAAGAGAGAATTCCTGCAACACGTTGAATGGTGGGAAGGACAACTTCCGAAATATTTTGAAAACCCACATCTTTTAACATTTTGAAAAAAACATTTTTCTGACGATCTCTAAGAAAGGAAATCAACCATTATTATTGAGGATGAGATTACTTACTCACCTTCACATCCGATCGCCAATTATGATAACACCACTCTCACGACATCCAATAAAAACGTCTTCCGCTCCTCGTCTTGATCTCCTTGGTCTTCGTCTTCGGTTTCAACTATTAATGATAAATTCTCGAATTTCATAAATCCTTGACAATTTGTAACCTTTACCTTAATAATCCTTGTCGCTTGAAACTTCCTTGTAGATTTTCCTTCCCCACGGCTTATTAAATAAATAAATAAATAAATAAATAAATATATATATATATTTTTTTGAAAAACAAGAGAAATTAAATATAAAATAAACCATGGCCGTGGGAGAAGTATTTTACCGCTTGATTCTTCACAACTTGTATCGTCTCGAAATCATAAACTTCAAAAATTCTCACCTTTTGATTTTCTTCGCTCTTGTGAATAAGTCTTTATACTTGGATATATAATTACCTCATTGTATTGTAAGTCCTCAACATATATGTAAAAATCTGCCCTTTGTATGTTGCTTTACTTGAATATGAAATTTGCTTTTTTCTCGTTCCGTTGCTTATAAACCTTAAACTTTTCCAACTTTCCTTGTAGATTTTGATGTCGCTCCTTGTTGATGATGATGGTGTTTCTATGGATCCGTTGTTGTCGAGAGAGAGAATGGTGCTAACTGCAAATCGAACTACAAGAAGGAGGCTTTCATCTATAGACGTCACCCTTATGATTGACAAAATTAGCACTCAAGAGATCAAAGAGTAGTGCTTCTATTGGTGGGAGGTTGGGTAGCTCACCATTCTACCCGGAATTAACGTACGGTGACACACACTCAAAAGAAATCTCTTTAGTTAGATGGAAAATTTCTGGTCGGTGCCTCACATGATATGAATACGGGTAGTCTCCACTAATGATTGATCAGCAACTCTAATAATGCATTTCTCCTGCACCAAATTTGCATCACCGGCATGATTAAATCCATTATTTAACACTCTAACAAGCAAGAAATCCGAATGTAGTTCTCTAACATTTCCAAGTTCAATTATGTCGGTCAGAATTCTCTATGTAAACATACCTAGAAGTATGCTAGTGACTCTAAAATCTCTACAAGTTGGAGGTTTTATGTAAAACTTTTTTTTTTTTAAATTTTAAATTTTTTTTTTTAAATACATGTTTAACCACTCCCCCACACTTAAACCTTACATTGTCCTCAATGTAATTGAATCGTCCTAGTAAAGTCAAGGTGGGAAATTTTAACATGATAAAGAAATAACAAAAAGCAAAAAACAAAAGGATAAGAAATACAAAACCTATGGGTTGCCTCCCATTAAGCGCTTGTTTTAAAGTCGACGGTCCGACTTAGCTCTTGCTAGATTCATTAGCCCGGATCAATCTCTTTCACGGGAAAACATGACTTCACATCACTAGGGTATCGCGTTGTCTCAAAGATATTGAAGTGGATGAGTGTACCATCAAACTCCATAGTCAAGGTGCCATTTTGGACATCAATCTTTGTTCAGTGGTGCTTAAGAATGGTCTACCCAATAGCAAAGGTGTAGACTTGGAAGAATTCTCATCATTCATGTCTAAGACATAGAAATCGGCCGGAAATACAAGCTCATTTACCTGCACCAAAACATTCTCAACAATCCCTTTCGGGTAAACATTAGATCGGTTAGCAAGTTCAAGAACTACCCCGGTCTCCTTAAGAGGACCAAGATTCAAAGAATCATAAATCGAGGAAGGCATAACATTAACCGATGATCCCAAATCTAGCAAAGCTCGAGTAAACCTTGTTTTACCAATTGTGCAAGGTATATTGAAACTACCAGGGTCCTTTAATTTAGGTGGGAGTTTCTTGAGAATGAACGCCCAGAAGCATTCTCCCCCACACTCATGACTTCATTCCCTTTCAACCTTTTCTTCTTCATGCATAACTCCTTTAAGAACTTTGCACAACGAGGAATTTGACGAATAGCTTCAATGAGTGGAATATTGACTTGTACTTTCTTAAGGATCTCCCAAATATCCATGTATTCCAATTCTTTCTTTGACTTAGCAAATCGGCTAGGAAATGGGGGTGGAGTTGTGAAAGTAGGAACCGTCTCCTTGGGTAAGTTGGTTGGGGATGTATTCTCCTTTGGTGCGGTTTCAATTTCCTCTTTCTCATCATACACCTTATCTTGTTGATTTGGTTGCTCCACTTGTTTCCCACTCCTTAAAGTAATCGCTTTAACGCTCTCTCTTGGATTAACAAATGGTTGTGAAGGAAGCTTTGTGGACGCTTGAGCTTTCAATAGGTTCACCTCGGTCGCTAATTGCCCCACTTGAATTTGTAAATCCTTGATTGCCGAATCGGTCTTTTGTTGTTGTTGTTGAACCAAAGTGGTAATACCTTGCATACCTTGCATCAATGCATTGAGCTTGTCATCAATCGAAGAATCACGTTCCTTGACTTGTTGTGGTTGAAATTGTTGTTGAGGTTGGAAACGTGATTGTTGGAAACCACCTTGTTGCTCATACGGATTGGGAACCGCTTGCTTATTTGCATAACTAAAGTTAGGATGATCCTTCCAACCGGGATTGTAAGTATTGGAATATGGATCATACCTTGGCCTTTGATTTGGATATAAAGCATTTACTTGTTCGGTCTCAACATCCGGAATAATAAATGGCCATCCTTTGAATCATTTTCTCCATGTTACCCATTCTTTGATCAAGATGTGATGATGAATCACTAACTTCATGCACTCGCCTAACCATTGGTTCATCCCTTGTGTAGAATTGTTGCGAGTTCGCAGCCATACTTTCAATCAACTCGGTAGCTTGGGTCACCGTCTTGTTCACTAGTGCACCACCACATTGGCGTCAAGAAGAGACCTATCACTTGGGTTGAGAGCTTCGTAGAAGTATTGGAGAATCATAACGTCACTAAATTGATGGTGTGGACAGCTTGCCACCAACCTCTTGTATCGCTCCCAACATTCATACAACGACTCTCCCACATGTTGCTTCAATCCACAAATCTCCTTGCGAATTTGAGTAGCTTTGGATGCGGGAAAATATCTCCCGAGGAAAAGTTTCTTCATCCCATTCCATGTTGTGATGCTTCGGAAGGCAAATAATATAACCATTCCTTAGCATTGCCCGCCAAAGAAAACGGAAAGCTTTCAACATTGCTCCATCCGCATTAGTTTCCGGTGGAAGCATGGCCATAACTATGGTATAGAAGTCCATAAGATGTTTGTTTGGGTCCTCATTCACCATGCCATGGAACTTTGGTAACTCTCTAATCAACCCCGGCTTGATCTCGAAGGTTGAGTTAGTTTGGATACACCATTGTTGTGTATCAAGCCTGTGAGAAGCTAGGTCCTTGAGTGTACGATCAGCCATTGTTTCTTCCTCTTTGTCCGAATCACTTGATGAAGAAGGAGGAAGTGGAGTGTTAACCGCTCGAATGAAATCCTTTAGTTGAGTGCTTGGGATCGAAGACGTATTGGACTCGGTCGCCCTTCTTAAGCATTCACCAAAGGTATAACACGAAACAAGATTCTCAAAAACTAAGTTAGATACGGTATAAAATCTAACAAAGCAAGAATATAGCAAAAAGAAAAATAAAAACAACTAAAATCGTCATTGCTCCCCGTGGCGGCGGCGCCAAAATTTGATGCGTGTCGAGGTGCAATCAAATTAATATCTTATTTCCACTCAATTAAAAATAATATAATGGAAGTCAAGTTCGTTCCCACGAGGAGCAAGAGATTCTAGTTGTAAAAATTGTCATAAAAAAGGGGGGATGTATAAAGCAAAAGAAAATAAACAAAGCAATAAAAAGATAAAGTTGAAATCAATAAGAGAGACAAGATCAAGGAATCCTTCTTCGTTGCAAAACAATGATTCAAGTTATGTTCTTTTCTACTTGTTATTAGTCACAAATTATCACCAACCGTAGGTAAAGCAGCTAGATCGGTGTTAAACCCCTAAATCCCTTGTATCACTGGGATACGGAAGTTCTCGACTCTAGGATTCTATTTACCAAACCACCTAGTAGTAGATCACTCAAGATGTAATTTAAATAAACACATTAAGATTTATGAACTTATTAGGTTGATATTAGTAGTTAGACCCTTAGATCAAGGTCTACTTGCTAACGTTGTTTTCACACACAATTGCTCCACGGAATCCCTCCGCAAGGTCTCGTGTTTGCTACTTATGTAAAGAGTCAAGAAACGATTACTTATCCCCTAACTTTCACTAGCTTTAGATCAAATTAACAAATCAATTTAGCGTGCACTCTAAACAATCTATCAATCAATCATGAATGAATAAACATTCCTATTAGTAAAAACAAACGATAATCATGTGAAAAACTTCAAGATAGAATTGAAACAAAACTCAAATCATGTATTAAGAACTAGGAATTCATCCTCAATCAATAATAAAATTAGCTACTCATGTCTTTGAAATTCACACAAATAATTAAAGGGAGAATTTTTCAAGTTCACACAAATAATTAAAAAGAAGAATTTGAAAAACAAGCAAAAACACAAGTGTTGTGTGTGTAGAAAGGTGTGTAAAAGATATGTAAAAGTGTGTAGAGAACTTCTCTACTTATAGGCTTCAATGTTCTCCATATCTTCCAAGGAATAGAACCCCTTTCCTTTAGCAATTCAATTTCCAAATTCAAGTCTTCCTTATCTTCCATCTTCTCTTTCCAAATTTGAGCCAAATTCTCCATCCAATTCCAAGTCCAAGTCTTCACACCCATGAGAAGAATCCAACACAAAAATCTGTAATTTTGGTCCATGGAAAAGTGGTATTATGGTAGGAAGTTGACCGGATTCCGACAAGAATAGTCACCGAATTCTTCGCCATCATTGGTATATTCGACGGAATATTCCGTCAGTCCACCGTTAGGACTAACGGTCAAAAGGGTCAAACCGTCAGTCAACGGTCAAGGCAGAAGAGGGAGTCAGCTGAGTCAGTCACTCAGTCAGCTGTCAAACTCCGTCTTACTGGGCTGACTCTACTGAGTTGCGAGCTAGATCGGTCATCGGACTCCTTTGAGTCGACTCATGTAATTGGGAAACCAGTAGAGTTCGGCTATTTACAGGACTTCCCTACGAAGTCAGCCTCAATTTTCTTCAATCCTCGCACAACTTTGTATCCTAACATACATCTAGTTATAAGCATTCAATCATTCCATTCTCGCATCAATTATGTCTTCCAATTTCACCACATCCTTGAAAATCAACATCTCCAACTTGAGTTCGGCTAATCCCCCGTAACAATCCTACACAACATCTATTTGAAGCATTCATTCATCAACAGAGTTGAGTGTTATCTTTTCTGCGTATAGCTGAATCACAGGTTTGAGCAGCACCATCTCTATTCAACCACCAACATACCCTTCTATTCTGCTCAACCCTACTCTCCTTTGTCTCTGCATCACAGTAGCAGATATTGTATCTTCAATTCATATCAGTAGCTCCTCAATACTGTACACTCCAATCCCTATCTGAGTTCATCACCCGAACCAATCAACAGCGCCACTGCTCTTATTTATGTGTTCTTCTTCAGATTCAAACACCCATTAACCACAGTGCCACCTTCATACAGAGACCACCAAAAGCATTTCCAGTGAACACCCATCTCCGTAATTAAATTTCTCCAACATCAGGTTCATCTTCTCCTTGTCATCTCCATAGCTTCTCTTCTCTGAAATCTCAAATCAGACATCTTCATCTGCTCATCTTTGTCAACACAGAACCACCACCTCCACAATTTCATCACAACCCAAAGACCCATCTCAATTTCAACTTCATAGCCACAAACCCATTTCTAGCAACATTTCCACCTTCTCGACATCACAGAATTACAGAGATGAACCCTAATTTCCTTCCTCCAAACAATAACAGAACCACCTTCATCTCCATTGAATCTCTCATCTCTCGATTCAGTCAGAACAGCTCATTAATTCTCTCAACCTCTCTATCTGTTTCTCGATCTGTTCTTCAATTTCTCTGCATCTCGATCTCTGCCATGACAGCAAAGCCATCAGATCCCCTTATCGTCTCGGACTCATTTGTTTAATCAATTACAGCTACCAACCATGATTTGCTTTGATTAATCATCTTTTCTACCATAATTTCTCGATCTCTCATCATACTTCCTTCTCTCGGTTTCAACATCAGCATCCACTGATTTTAGCTCTCGATTTCAGGCGAAGTGAAAGAAATGAAGAATGAAAGACGAGTTTCTCTCAATTTAGGGTTGGGGCGATATGGATAGGTACACCCACGAGATAGGACCGTTAAATACACCAAACGGTAGATGATAAGGGATACCACGATAGCAACCCCCTTAACCTTGATGGGCCACGGCTTTAGTACTCCTCCAAAAGAGAGTTGCCCCTTAACCTTGACTGGGCTCCAGATAATGTTCGCCCCTGAAATGACAATTTTGCCCTTTTGGCTCAAATAGAGTAATTTCTTCTTATTTTCCCCCGTGTGACTCCAAAGTAGCTATAAAACTCAAAACAAGCGTAAAATACATAATTTACAAGAAAAATAGCAAAGAAAGCATAAACAATAGATAGTAAATAGGATGTATTCTACACCCTATCATGGATATGCACAAAATCAAAGATTTTAATTAGTACCCAAATAAATTTATCTGAATTATGTGGTCTATCAATTCACCTCTTTTATGGAAATTCTGAACCGATTTAAGGAAAATTAAACGTCTAGTTTTAGGATTTGAAAATAATTTTTTAAGGGGTAATGATGTTTCTGGATAAGGTGCGCATGGCTTTGAATGGGCGTGAAGTACCAAGGAACGACACATTTCACCGAACGCCATAAATGACTATTAAAGGTATTAATTGGAGCTTTATAAAAGGAGTTTAAGAAAAAACTCTCACTATAGCACAATTTTAAACCAAATATGGAAACTGATCATTATCAGTGAGGAGATATTAGGCAATGGCAAACACATATGGTAATGTTCCTGAACCAGCACCACATATGCTTCTTTTGATCTTGCGAAGGGAATAACTTTAACTCTAGAAACTCAATAGTTAGAGAAACTGAGGAATCACTTGCAGATTAAGTTAGACAGGCGACACCGACAAGCCGAGAATGATAGAGATCGAGAGAAGAACGCTGTGGAATTTGCTGAATGGAGAGAAAAAAGGCTTGCCAGGATGAAAGGAAGAGGGAGGAGAGGTCAGAGAGACGAAAAGCCTGGAAGAAGAGTAGCAACGCAACTGAAAGTGATTCAGAGGAAGCCGATGAGGGACATGAGTATTTTGTTAAGGATATAAGTTTTGAAAGTAAAGATTCTGAGGAGGCAGAAGAGAGAAAAAAAAAAAGGAAAAAAGGATGGATAGAAAGATATATGAGTGGCATGAGTCTGAAAAAGCAAATCCGTCAATATTTGCCAGGACAATGAGGGAGGGAGAAGAAACATAAGATGACAATAGATTCTTGGGGATGAGAATGAAGAGGAAAATGATGAAACCGAGGATGAGTATGAAGATTCAGATGGCAGCATGGGTCTCCTACGTCATCAGGAAGTGACTATAGTGCTCAGTACGATGAAGAGGATTGGGAGAGCAAAGATGGGGATGATTTTTAGTAATGGGTGGTTACCGAAGAATGTTTTTTAGCTTTTTGAACTTTGGTATGATGGTATTTATAGTTTGCAGTACTAGTTTGAGTTTTATCTTTAATGTGAAATGGTTTGAATGGTGAACAAAGTAAGTTTTAGTGTCAAAGGTGTAATTTCTTTTGGGTTTATCAGAATGATCAAGAAGGAAACAAGAATACTTGTAGGTGTTAATCCCGGTTGTAGTGAAATGGATTTCTTCTAAGTATTTTGTTTCTTGCTTGTTAGTTGGAAAATCTGTAATCAAGGATGGGTCTTTAGTGATTGTTGTGTACAAACTCACGAAAAACTGATGAAGGAAAACAATATTGTGGATGATCTAGTGAATGAATTTTTCAAGTTTGGTTGAACTAAATTTGAAAAATTGATTTACAGATGGAAACATTGAGAATTTTTTTTCTTAGAAATGTTTACGTCATGGTGACGGAGCAGAGCTTTTTTTGGGGACTTTCTTTTAATTTAGTTGTCTGGTATTGATACAAAAACAATAGTTGAACATGATATTTACCGACCAAAATTTGATTATTCTTTTAATCGATTTAAACGTTCAAATGTTTTTTTTACGCAACACATCAATGCATAACAGACTCATAGCAGAAAAGCAAAGCACAACAATACCAAATTAAGGCTTAGTTTGGTATTGATGCGGCTTTTGTAAAAGCCATTTTTATAGTATGCGTCCTATAATGAAAAACAGTTAGATATTTGGTAAAATATTAATTAATGAGTTTCAAATCACGGACAATATTATCATAGCACACGAGCTAATCCATACAATGAAAACTTCCAAAGCGAAAAAAGGCCATTTGGCTCTAAAATTAGATCTTTCCAAAGCCTTCGATAGAGTGGAATGGAATTTTCTTAAATCTGCCATTTCAGCGCTAGGTTTTAGCAATACATGGATTAATCTCATAATGCAATGTATTACTACAACATCTTTCTCCATCCTTCTAAACGGTTCTCCGGGTCCTACTTTCAAAACTTCTAGAGGTCTAAGACAGGGCGACCCTCTCTCCCCTTACCTATTCTTAATATGCATGGAGATTCTCTCTAGGCTTCTAGATAAGGCGGTTTCGGAGAGGAAAATATCTGGTCTAAAGATAAACAAAAATGCCCCCAACATTTCTCACCTATTCTTTGCAGATGATTGCTTCCTATTCACTAAAGCCGACTTAGGAGAAGCAAAAAACCTTCTCGACATATTATCCAGATTTGGGGATATTACGGGTCAAATGGTGAACCTTCAAAAATCCGGAATTTACTTCAGCAATAGAATTCATCCAAAACATGGGAAAATTATAGCTAAAATCCTCAAAGTTCCGCTGATGACAAAAAATGATAAATACTTAGGAACGCCACTCTTTTTTGATAAAAAAAGAAAGGAAAATTTTGAACCCCTTCTACAAAAGTACTATGCTACTCTGCAAGGTTGGAAATCAAAATTACTGTCTCAAGCTGGAAGAACGGTGCTGATAAAATCTGTTCTACAAGGTTACCCTACTTTCCAGATGCAGATCCTTGATCTTCCTAAGGAAACTCTAGACAAAATGGATAAAATCCAAAGAGATTTTTGGTGGAATAAAGATAAGAACAAAAAAAGAGGAGGTTATTTTAAAGCTTGGGCAAACATTTGCAAACCAATATCACAAGGAGGTCTTGGAATTAAAAACCCACGTCAATTCAACATTGCCCTCTTAACGAAGCTGGCTAGCAGACTTATCTCATAACACGATCAACTCTGGGTTAGATTATTAAAAGCCAAATATTTTCCTAATAACCACCCTTTAGAAGCTTCTAGAACATCAAATTTATCCTGGATTTGGACAAGCATACAAAAAGGGATAAGCCTCATTAAAGGAAATTTTGTTTGGCAAGTCAAAAATGGAGAGTCGGTCAAGATATGGGAGGATAAATGGGTTCCGACTGAAAATAATCTTCAACAACCGATGGAGTCTACGGAACCTATTCCACAAAGGGTAAATGAGTTGATCACACCAGAAGAAAATTGGGATCAGGATAAATTAGATAATCTATTCACTCCTGATATAAAAGAAAAAATTCTAGCCATTTCTCCAAATAGTCAAGAACAAGATAAGATTAGATGGCAACACCACTCTTGGGGACTTTCTCGCGAAAAATATCTACAATTTCTGATTAACCAAGACCAAGAAAACAAGAACCCGAGTGAAGTTCCTTGCGTAAGATTTGGAAAATTAAGGTGATCCCGAGGATCAAATTATTCATTTGGAAATTAGCTCAAAAAGCTCTCCCAACTAATGCAAGATTAGGAGAACACAACAAAGGTTTCATTACGGATTGCCCAATGTGTAAAGCCCAAACACAAGAAACAGAGCAACACCTAATAAGATCTTGCCATTTCGCTAGAGCTGTTTGGTTTGGCCTATCTTTAGAAGTGGTAAACTCAAGAATTATTACAGATTCAATCGAAACCTGGATTAAAGAGTGGATTACGGGACCAGATTTTGGGAACCTCACAGAAAATATTGCAACAATCGCCTGGTTCATATGGAAGTATAGGTGCTCTGTAGTCTTTGATAAAATCAAACCAAACCCAAATTACCTCATAGAGCAAATAAGAAAATTCATACAACAATATCCTCAAGAAAATATGAAGACAAGCAAAAAGGTCCAGCAAGGCACGACATATAAAGAAAAATGGTCAAGTTTAACATCGGATTGGATTATTGTTTATAGATGCGGCTTTTAAAAAGGAAAATGCCACAATGGGATATGCTTTCATCCTATACTCAGCGGATGACGAAACTTTTATGCACATTGCAGCAGGATCAGACAGGGCTTTTTCAGCGTTCCATGCGGGAATCGAAAGCTTTATTAAAAGCTTCCTCTGGGTGAGTAATAACATTTTATCTAGCGTTACTCTAGTTCTGATTGTAAAATGCTAGTAAAACCATCAATAAGGTATGTCGATTCCGAATGGAATGCAGAAAACACAATAAAGGAGACTCAGACCATTCTGCAAAAACTCCCTCAAGCTCAGGTACAATATATTAACAGAAGATATAACTCTGCGGCGGACAACATAGCTAAGGAAGCTCGAGCAAAGAACATTCGGAATCTCTCTACCAAAATTCAGATAAGGACTTCGCAATCTTGTGTGAAGACCAATATTTTTGAAAAAAAAGATATTATAAATCTTATGTACTTTGTTGTTTGATTAATATATTACTTTTTGCATCAAAAAAAAAAAAAAAAAAAGTTTCAATCGGATCAATTAGTACCACTAATTCCGCTATATCGTGCCATCGTATCGGTACTAGTGGACCACCGACGGATGCACAGTACACACGTAAGGGTGGGAAAAGAATGTAAGACACCTTATATTGGGCTTGGGTCAATTATCCCTAAGAAAAAAACTACCCGATCAGAATCCGTAAATTGCCCATATTAGGGTTTCTCCATCGATACAAAACTTCACTCTCTTCTAAAACCCTAACTTTTTTCTTCCAACACTTAAAACCTCGCCATCTTCTCTCATTCTATTTCTCCTCAAGTCTCTGTGAGCACCTCCCAGTTTAGGAAGGAAGGAAGAAGAAGAATAACGGTATAAGCTCCTATTAGGTTTCCTATTTCTCCCCCTTGTCTGTAAAATCTCCATGAATGGTTAAAAAAACCCTTTGAATGATGTCTCTAAACCCTAAGTTTTGAGCTAAAACTCTATAAAGTTTTGTTTTTTCTACATGGAAATCAGATTTTACATGAACCCTTTTTACCCCAGCTTAGAGCTTTCAGAAAAATCTTGTTATTAGTCTAGAGAATCTTTTTTGTGTGATACTAACGAGCTGGCTTATGTTTGTTTTGTTTTAGGTGTTGCAGGGATTTTAATTTAAACAAAAATGTTAGTATTGTTTGAAACCCCTGCAGGGTTTGCCCTGTTTAAGGTTCTGGATGAAGGAAAGATAGATCAAGTTGAGGTAACAATTGGGTTCTGCACTTAGTTTTCAGCTTGGATTTTTTTTTCATATATCTCATAATATATTTTTTGGTGTGTAGGATTTGTGGAAGGAGTTCTCTACATCAGATGCAGCTAGAAAGGTATTGTTTTTTATTTTATATGTTGTTGTTGGTGCATATTTTTTGTTATTGATTGTTCTGTATATGTAATTTGTTTATTTATACAAATGTTTTGCCTTTTTAGTGTTTTGCCTTTTTAGTCACCATTCTAATGTTTTTGCTGATGTAATAATGTGTATCAGATTGTAAAGTTGAAAGCTTTTACAAAGTTTGAAAACACCTCCGAGGCTTTGTCCACTGCTACTTTACTTATTGATAGCAAACCAAGCAAGGGTCTTCGTAAGTTCTTGAAGGCTCATTGCGATGGAGAAAGATTGGGAGTAGCTGATTCTAAACTAGGAAATGCCATCAAGGAGAAACTGGTACATCTCTTGTGCAGCATTGAATTGCTAATTAGTACTTATATTCATATTTTCCTGGTGTATGCCATGTGTGTACTAATGATCTTTTCTTGTTGCAGCAAATTGATTGCGTCCATAACAACGGAGTAATGGAGCTGATGAGAGGTGTCAGAAGCCAGTTGACTGAACTTATTTCAGGCCTTGGTGTTCAAGATTTGGCTCCAATGAGTTTGGGTTTGTCTCACAGTTTGTCCAGATACAAGCTAAAGTTCAGCCCTGATAAGGTAAAATCTTCTTGATTTTTGATGTATTCACAATATGTGAACTTGGAAGGGTTTGATTTTACGTTCCATGAGTGCTTATGTGATATTATTTTGTGGCCTTCTATTTCCTCATTGTAAATGTTAAAGTCAAGACCTGTAAAGGTGATTGAAGTTTTTAAGTCCTGACAATAGCAGTTAATTGACTCGTTATTGGTTAATGGATGTACATTTGTTGACCCTCTTGCTGAATGAAATGACTATGATTGCTAGATATCTCAATATAATGCTTGTTCTTCATTATCTTTTTGCTACTGTTGCTACTGTGTGCAAGTAGGCTTCTTATTTCTTCCTATTGTGTTTAGGTGGATACCATGATCATTCAAGCTATTGGTCTGTTGGATGATCTTGACAAAGAGCTTAATACATATGCGATGAGGGTTAGGGAATGGTATGGATGGCACTTTCCAGAGCTTGCAAAGATTGTATCAGACAATATCCTGTACGCCAAAGCAGTTAAGCTGATGGGCAACCGTACAAATGCTGCTGATCTTGATTTCTCTGAGGTAGGTTGCTCCTGTTGAGCTTCAGACATATAAGATGTGTTCCCATTTTGGGTACCTTAGTTATTGATTGAAGTATCCTTTTCAGGTTGTATTCAATCTTGTTTGTGTGGGTCTCATTTCTAGAAGAGTGTAACTATTCTAGTTATTTGGGCAAGCTAGAGTTGTGGTTTTTTCTGTTATTACCAAAATGTGAGTTTTTGACATCGTCCTCATTTTGTATTCTTTAGGTCTTACCAGAAGAGATTGAGACTGACTTGAAAGAGGCAGCTGTCATCTCCATGGGAACCGAGGTCAGTGAATTGGATCTGATGAATATCAAGGAGCTCTGTGACCAGGTGTTGTCACTTTCCGAGTATAGGGGTCAACTCTACGATTACTTGAAAAGTAGAATGAACACAATTGCCCCAAATCTTACTGCCCTTGTTGGAGAGCTTGTTGGAGCTCGTCTTATTGCTCACGGTGGTAGCTTGTTAAACCTTGCTAAGCAACCTGGAAGCACTATCCAGATTCTTGGTGCAGAGAAGGCCCTCTTCAGAGCTCTTAAGACAAAACATGCTACTCCCAAATACGGACTTATCTACCATGCTTCTTTAATTGGCCAAGCTGCCGCTAAACTCAAGGGAAAGATGTCTAGAACTCTGTCAGCCAAGACTGCATTAGCCATCAGATACGATGCTCTTGGGGACACTCAAGATAACTCCATGGGTCTGGAAAATCGTGCCAAGGTATGAGATCGTAACTGTTTTTTTCTTTCTTCGTACTCTCAAAGTTTTTCATTGATTTAGTTTCTGATACTAAAGTTCTTATGTAGCTTGAAGCACGGTTGAGGACTCTTGAGGGTAGAGAATTGGGTCATTCTGCTGGATCAACTAAAGGCAAGTCCAAGATAGAACATTATGACCCAGACCGGAAGAAGGGTACAGGAGCTATCAAAACTTCTGCACAGGTTGGTTGCTTTTTCTTCAGTTATCTTTAATTGATTTAGGTTATGAGGTCTGTTTTTTACTGGCGTTTTTTTTTTCTTTCTCTCCAGACCTACAATCCTTCAGCTGATGCAGTACTAGGAACACCAGCACCTATGGAAGTAGAGACAAAAGAACCAGCTGCTGACAAGAAAGATAAAAAGAAGAAGAAGAAAGCTGAGGTTGAGGAGAAAGAGGAGGAGGAAACACCTAAGAAAGAAAAGAAGAAGAAAAAAAAGGCTGCCGAAGCTGAACAGGGTGTTGAGCAAGAAGATGGGGAGGGAAAGAAAAAGAAAAAGAAGAGAAAGCATGAGGAAGAAGAAGAGGCAGAAGCACAAAGCCAGAAAAAAGACAAAAAGAAAAAGAAGAAGAAGAGTGATGACTGATGTTCAGGTGTGATTGGTAAGTTCTTGTAAATTTCTCTGTAGTTTACTTTCACTGCTCTGGTCATTAAATCTTATTAAGTGAGTTAAACTTAGAATGGAACATAACTGTTCTTGTTGATCTTGATTTTCTACTGAATTGGTCTTGTTGGCACTTCCATTCTAGAGGGTATCAGTGCAGCATTTTTGTTTGAAGATTTTACTGAAACTGGTGTTTTTGTGTGTTTATGCAGTACTGGAAGAAATAATCTGCCATTGATCTGAAGTTGTATCAAATCCGTCCCCTTCACTATAGTCCCCCTCGTCTTCGTTGCCAGGAAGGTCATTTTCTCCCCACAAATGACGCTACCATTTTGATCAAAAGCTGAAGAAGTATAAATGAGTTTCACTTATATTTTGAAATCCTGCTTTGCGTTCACTTGTTGAGTAGGAACTTTTTTTGTTCCCTTTTTTTTTGTTTAATAGTTAGTGTAATGAAACAGTTCTCTTTAGTATTTGAGGATGTAGGGTAGTTGATTTATAGTGAGGCGATATGCAATGTATAACTCTTTCCAACAACTTTCTGAGATTTACGTAGCATATTTTAAATCCATTTAATGGTATCGAAATTTGTGAAGTTCCAGGGTACTTGTATGTCAAGGACTCGAGGTTGTTACTGCAGTTGCACCATTTCTGTTTCTCGGGTTTGTTTTTTCTCTTTTTGTGATAACATTTTTTTTTCATGTGGTTTAGACTTTATAGAGAAGTCATTGTACTAAGTTGTAGTTAGGTTGATGCAAGTGCATTGTGTTGGATTTCCCCACTCACAAGTCGCTAACTTTTAATTTCTTCTTCCCTTGGTGGTGGAAATTATTGGCGTTCAACTAGGTATGCACCTTGAATCCTTGTTATTCTTTCATTTGCCGTTAATAATTTTCATTCATTAGCTGACTTGGTAATAAAACCAAAAATCTATTCAATGTCAAGTTGGATCAAGTTAGACTTTGAACACAGGGTAAGATCCAACTCTAGAAATGGGCAAATGAGAAATTCGGCTTTCTTACTAGGTGCCTTGTATTTATTGGGCTAGTCGCATAAGTTTTGACTTGGAGATAGTGATAGACTGATAGGGCTGCTTAGGCAGTTGGAATGTTTTATTTGTGTTTTCTTTGTTGCACTGAACGGTAACTTACAGCTGCATTTCGTTAACTTGGTCATTAATTCCTAAAATTTATTCAATGCTGCTGTACTAAACTAAACTGCAAAACAGATGACGAGGTATATCTCTTGCTGAGCATATCTTTTACCATTCCTGTTCAGATAAAATGTGCAGGCGAATAAGCATAGTGATAATTATTCTTAGCAAAAAAAAAGAATAAGCATAGACTGCATAGTAATAATACATCTAAAAGTCTAGATTACTTCTGTCATGAATTGATGGGTTGTTGTGGTATAGTGTGTTGCAACAGAACTGCGGAAGAAAAAGAAAGTTTTGGAAGAACTCTTCTGTACCCAAAATAAGCAGACCCACCGCACTATTGAGCTAATATATGAAATTTCATAATCTAAATGGATGATTTTGATTTCTTATTCACTTTATAAAAGTACATATAAACTGTGACAGAGGATACATATTTGGAGTGAAGAACTGTAAGCCACTGATTTATTTTGAATTTGCAAGAACGAAAAATTTGTGTAACAAAGATGTCAGCTTCATAACCTTCTTGTACAGCTGATGCCTGAGAATATCTCTGCACAAATCTCTACTATTATCATCATATAAGAACTGTTTTTTTTTTTTTTCTTCTTTTTTTGTTTGTTTAATAGTTACTGTACTGAAACAGTTCTCTTTAGTATTTGAGGAAGTAGCGTAGTTGATTTATAGTGAGGCGATATGCAATGTATAACTCTTTCCGACAACTTTCTGAGATTTACATAGCATATTTTATATCCATTCAATGGTATCAAAATTTGTGAAGTTCCAGGGTACTTGTATGTCAAGGACTCGAGGTTATTACTGCAGAAGCACCATATCTGTTTCTCATGTTTTTTTTTCTTCTCTTTTTGTGATCACATTTTTTTTCATGTGTTTAGACTTTAGAGAAGTCATTGTGCCAAGTTGAAGTTAGGTTGATGCAAGTGCATTGTGTTGGACTTCCCCACTCACAAGTCACAACACCAACTTGTAACTTGTTTTCCTTGGTGGTGGAAACAATTGTCATTCAACTGTCTAGATGTTTGAATCCTAGTTATTCTTTAACCAAAATCTTTTCTATGTCAAGTTGGATTTGGATTTTAGAACTTGCTTTGAACCCAGGGTAAGATCCAATTTCTTTAAATGATTGAAAAATTCGGCTTTCTTGCCAGGTAAGGCACCTGCCTTGTATTTATTGAGCTAGTTGTTAAGTTTTGACTTCGAGATGGTGATAGGCACTAAACGGCAAAACAAATGACGTGGTATATCTCTTGCACTATGTTCGGATAAAAATGTGCAGTGCTCGTTATGGTGAATATAAGCATAGTGATACATCTAAGATTCTGGATTACTTTCACCATGGAATGATGGGCTGTTGTGCTATTAGTGTGTTGCAACAACTGTAAGCAGAACTACCGCACTATTGAGCTAATATATAGAAATTCATAATCTAAAATGGATGCTTTTGATATCTTATTCCCTTTATAAAGTACATATAATTTGTGACAGAGGATACATATTTAGATTGAATAGCCACTGATCTATTTTGAATTTGCAAGAACGAAAAATTTGTGTAACAAAGATGTCATCTACATAACCTTCTTGTACAGTTGATGCCTGATAAAATTCTGTGTCCCCATTCAAAACAAAGAAAAAGCAGATCATCTGAGAATAATATCTCTGCACAAATCTATACTAGTATCATATAAGAAGAATTACTCAAAAATCATGCCTGCAAGGTATGTGTAAATAATCATTAACCATCAAGAAATTCAACAGATTCTTTGCACGATGAACCGCCGTGCTCGCGGTTGTGGATTGGAGAAGATAGAAACAATGAGAACAATGAACAGTATCATCAAGACTATGTGTAAGGGTGAGATGCCACCACCATCATCAGAAGAACTTCCACAACAAACAGTTCCCATGATACAGTAATCTTCTTATTAGTGTTTTTGCAGAGGATTTTGTACCAAAACCAAGAATCAGAACTCCTTTTTTTATACTGTACTTCTTCTATTGCAGATAACACGGCAAACATGGATTACTGGAGGATTAAGCGTAGTTAAGGTCTTCTGACTAAGCAAGTCTCTGTCATATATAAAGAATGTAGAAAAGCAACAACTTGGGACTTAACAAGTCTTCCACTGATTGCAACTTAGCAACTACTAACAAGGGTATGGAAGCATCCAATAAGCTGCCGGGACCAAATTTGAAATTTTGCAGCTAACAGTGGCTCAAAGTTGAAACTCGGTCATAAATGATAGGAATACCCAGTTGCAAGTCAATTCCTCCATTAGCTGGGATGTGCGACTAGTTTTTTGAAAAACATGTTTCCTGCTACATTCAAGAACAAACGACATATTTGTGGTTGACATGGGAGTAGGAAAAAGGATTATAACGCAATGGAATTTACTCCTGCCCAGAAAATCCAAGAGTACATTTCCTAGATAAATTACAAAAAGAATGTGTAGTTACGGTTCTGAAATATCATTTTATTAATCCGGTAAATTATTTCTTTATATATATTTATACAAGAAAAAATCTGCCATTGATCTGAAGTTGTATCAAATCTGTCACCTTCACTGTAGTCCCCATCGGCTTTGTTGCCAGGAAGGTCATTTTCTGCCGATAAATGACGCTGCCATTTTGATCAGAAGCTGAAGAAGTATAAATCCTGCTTTGCTTTACTTGTTGAGAAGGAGCTGTTTTTTTTTTTTTCATTGTACTAGTTGATGCAAGAGCATAGTGTCTGACTGCCCCTCTCACAAGTCACAACACTAACTTCTTATTCTTGTGGAAATTATCGTCATTCAACTGTCTAAATGTTTGAATACTTTCATTTGCATTTTTTTCATCCATTATTTAGATTTGGTGGTACTAGAACCAAAATCTATTCAATGTCAAGTTGGATTTTGGTTTGAACCCAGTGTAAGATCCAATTGCTATAGAAAACGGGCAACTGATCGAGAAAATTCGGCTTTCTTGCTAGGGGCCTTGTATCGTTGTTTTGGAAAAAGAAAGTTTTGGAAGAACCATGCGTCTTCTGTATCCAAAAATGTTGCATTTCTGTTGAGCTATAGAGATTCATAATCTAAATGGATGATTTTAATTTCTTATTCACTTTGTAAAAAGTACATATAAATTGTGACAGAGGATACATATTTAAGCCACTGATTTATTTTGAATTTGCAAGAACGAAAACTTTGTGTAACAAAGATGTCAGCTTCATAACCTTCTTGTACAGTTGATGCCCGACAAAATTCTGTCTGTCCCCATTCAAAGCAAATAAAAAGCAGATCATCTGAGAATAATATCTCTGCACAAATCTCTACTAGTATCATATAAGAAGAATCACCCAAAAATCATACCTGCAAGGTATGTGTAAATAATCATCAACCATTAAGAAATTCATCAGAACCTTTGCACAATGAACCGCCGTCGCCGTGGTTGTGGATTGGAGAAGATAGAAACAAAAAGAACGATGAAGAGTATCACCAAGACTAACTGTAAGGGTGAGATGCCACCACTATCATCAGAAGAATTTCCACAACAAAGAGTTCCCATGTTACAATAACCTCTTAGTCTTTCTGCAGAGGATTTTGTACCAAAACCAAGAATCAGAACTCCTATTTATTCTGTTCTTGTATTGCAGAAAACACGGCAAACTTGGATTACTGGGGGGATTAAGCGTAGTTAAGGTATATATGTAGGAACAGGTCTTCTGACTAAGCAAAGTCAAGTCTTCCGCTGATTGCAACTTAGCAACTACTAACCTGCCGGGACCAAATTTGAAATTCCCAACTAACACTGGCTCAAAGTTGAAAGTCGGCCACAAATGATAGGAATACCCAATTGGAAGTCAATAAAAGGGATATGTGACTAGTCATAGAAAAACATGTTTCCTGCTACATTCAAGATCAAACGACATATTTGTGGTTGACATGGGAATAAGAAAAGAGATTAGAATGCAATGGAATTTGCTCCTGCCCAGAAAATCCAGACTTTTTCAGGAGTGCTTTCTGTCTAGGATAAATGCCACTGGTACTTTCGCGATCAAGAGTACATATCCTAGATAAATTACAAAAACAAGGTGTAGTTACGATTCTGATATTAATCCAGTGAATAATTTTTTTAAACAACAAAGGCAACTTCACGGTAAAGGGGGCATTAAAATTTGATCTAGATGATGAAAGTTTGCGCTATTATAAGACGAAGCTTGACAACTGGACAACCTACCATGTGGTCCTCCTATAGAATGTGCTACTCCCTCCGTCCCTAATTAGATGAGCTACTTGGTTTTTAGTTTTGTCCACAAATAGATGAGCTATTTCACTAACCAAGGGGATATATTTCTAAAACTATCCTTTTAATTGATTATTTTTTCTATAAGAATTATGTATAATTTGATAGTCATGTTTATATTCGTTGCGTAGGTGTTTTAAAATGTTTTTCAACGGTATAAAGTTTATAAAAAACCGTGGTATTGTTTAAGAGATAAATCGTTTCTAAATTTTACTAATTATTGTCCATAAGGGTATAATTGTAAAAAATACTTAAATATACACAAAATTGGTCAAAAAGACCAAAATCAACAATTTCTGGGTGAAAAAGACACTTAGGTTTTGATACTGTTTAAATAGCCAAAAATTAAAAAGATATCTTTGTTTAAATGGGACAAAATTTAAAAATAGGCAAGGATGTAACCAGGTTTTATCTGTCCATTTTCAAAATATTTTTCTTATTTTTATTTTACACGGGATGCATCCAGTTTCATCCTTACTATTTTTTAAGTATAAGTAAAAGGGATGAATCCAGGTTTCATTTCTTGCTATTATTTTTTTGGCTATTTCACCCGTACTTTTTTTTACTTGTCCATTTGAACCGTGTTTTAAATTTTTTTTGGACAAATGACCCATTTTCTCTAAATTGGTCAAAAAGACCAAAATCAATAATTCCTGGGTGAAAAAGACACTTAGGTTTTGATACTGTTTAAATAGCCAAAAATTAAAAAGATACTGTTTAAATGGAAAAAAATTTAAAAATAGGCAGGATGTAACCAGTTTCATCCTGTACATTTTCAAATATTTTTTTCTTATTTTTATTTTACACAGGATGCATCCAGTTTCATCCTTGCTATTTTTTAAGTATAAGCCAGGATGAATCCAGTTTCATCCTTGCTATTTTTTTTGGCTATTTTACTCGTACTTTTTTTTACTTGTCCATTTGAACCGTGTTTTAATTTTTTTTGGACAAATGACCCATTTTCTCCTTCTCTTAAATATACTCCACTTTCCTCCTTGCCTTAAAATTTGTGCAAACTACAAGTAGCTCATCTAATTAGGGACGGAGGGAGTATTACAGTACTTGTAAAAATGGATGAAAATGATCCTATCCTGAGCCATACAAACTTGTAAAAATTAGGAGGGTCTATTGTATTGCTACTCCAATGGTGAGTGGTTGAGTTGGAGGAGAAATTAGTGTATGAATCAGAGAAAAGGGACAATGGTGACAACGGAAGAGGTGCGGTAGCATCCATGTACTTGGGTAGCAATTAGTCCAAGTATGTAAGACGACTTAACTTTTTAAAACACTAACTAGTAATTCATCATCTTGTAAGTTGGTTCGCATGAATTTCTAAGAATTCTCCATGAAAATGCATTAACGAGTTCTAATCAACGTTTATTTTATTCAGTAGAAAAAAAACAAGGAAGTGACAAAAAAAGAAAAGAAAGTTCACCTACTAACGCGTTTTTTGTACTGTATTATGATTCATTCCTGAGCTAAGCTAAGCTACAATGATTTAAGATTTTTTGTTTTCCAAAATGACCAGTCTTTCTTGGCCTTTCAGTCTCATATATAGCTAGCAGTAACTTCACATTGTCGCCGACTGCAGTGCACCAAATAGTCGAGTACAGTGCAATAAATCCATGAACAGTTGATCAAGAACTAAAGGAAAATTACCGACAATCTGACTTGATTTTTGAAGAACTTTCCTAGCTATGAAGGAAAAATATTCATCGCGATGCATCCCAAACATTACACCAAGCATCACATGTAATGAGAAATGGAAATAGCCTACTTCAATTGTGTTTGCTCCATAGAATTACCATCTTTGTTCTGCAGCACAGCCAACAATAGTTCATTCCATACGTCGACAGGTCCGCCCGGGCAGACACCAATGAATACAATCAGTATGACCCTGCAGATACTTATGGTACCAATTGATATCTGGATGTCCATCAGGTCTCATCAACATGGCCCTAGTTACATCTAAAATCTCAAATCTCTTTCCATCTCTTCTCTTCTTAATCTTCTCAAATGCCTTTACTTGAGACTTTCTTACTTCCAATTGAAAGTCATACTCAACTTGTTTTTCAGTGTAAGGACTTGTTCTGTTACATTTCCCTCCTTCATTCCAAGTCGCATACTCGAAATGTGCAGGCGAAAATGTCCATGCCAAAGTGAATAATGCCTTGCACTCCTTACGGTCATTGATGTATTCAAGTGCTTTACCCATGGCTTTACCTACGGCAAAAGGAAATCCTAGATTAGGCACATCTGGTTCGTCGCAACATATGCAGCCGATTACTTTACCGCCTTCGTGAAACAGTACTTACTTGAGATAATAGGCAAAGAAGTGAATCCATTTGGTTTCTAGCAAGGGAATCGCCGATAAATGCTAGCTTTTTGCCTCGAACTATCGATAAGAACATTTTAGCATCGAAGCTGGGTAGCTCACATTCATTTGGCATCCACCTCCAGTTCATATAATCAACATTTTCCCTTCCAAATTTTGGGCAATTCCTTGAATCTGGTATCAATGGACAACTCCAATTCGTATACATTGGCCCGTTGAGGTCCGGTATCCACTTTCCCTCAAACAAGTCGCACTTGATCTTCTCATCATTACTCTCTGCACCATAAACACAGTGATTCATGAAACTTGAAAGCATCCTAACACCTAATGACCTATAAATGAGTGTTTCATAAATCTAGTATGTAGGGGCATACCTTTTTTTGGGTTGATGATGGTGGCAGGATTGCTCTTTAAAGGGCTCTGATTCGAAGGAGTCGTATCGTTTTCCGAATATAAAGCAGATAAAGTAGTGCTCTTCATTAAAGGATAATGCTGCTTAAACATGAAGTTACTAAAAGGATTTGGAGAATAAAGAATGAAGACGGTGAAAAATGAAGCAGCGGCGAAAGCCCATAATGCATAGAACAAAACTAACTTTCCAATCTGCATTCCATTGCCTTTTCCATTTCTGAGTGTAGTAAGGCAGATTTTCAAAGATAGACTGCATCATCTTATTGTTTGGAAAGAGAGATATGAAAATTTTAAGTCTGAGTTGATGGTGAATGTTAGAGGTGGGTACATTTTCTTTACAAACTTGAGAAGTTCTCCCCTGTGCTGTAATATAGTTTCGTTTCTTTGCATTTGCATTAGGGTGCTGTGTCTGCCTTCAGGCGTGATATCGAAAAACATAGTCTGCAGCCCGATCTGTGCATATCGCCGACACACAAGCACTATTCAATAAAATTACCTGAAGTTGAGTGTGATTTGATTGTATTATAAATTTTCTTGAATCATGTGAGTAATTAATGAATCTAGTCTGATGACATTAACTTTTGGTTAGCATACTAGCCGGCGTAATCAAGATTATACTTAGTAAAAGAGGTGCACTTTAATCAGGGCCTTGTAATATGCGAGTGTCCATGTGAGTTTTTATGAATATGTACTTGTATGAATTTTTTATGAATTTCAGGGCGGGGAAGCAGCTGTGATTCAGTAGCAATGAGTTGGAGAATATGAGCAGAACTTTGAGATCACTAATTTCATCATCTGGTTCGGGTTTTGTCCCCAGTTCGGCTCCTGATTTGTGGATGTAGGGTGCTGTTACTTATTTCTGAGCAAAGCTTTGAAAACCTGATTCAGTAGGACTGAAGGACTTGATTGTCTACTTACTGGCAGAAGCACCAACTCTCCTGTGGTCCAAAAAACTGAGCAAAACTTGGGTACCCAAAACTTAATGATCATAATTGGACCAACTTATTCGCCAAGAACAAAGAAATTCAAGGCGATGCAGATGGTCAAAAATAAGATATCTAACTAATGATTCATGCAACCTAAATTCTTTGACTGCTTTCAAATAGAGAAAGAAATTCATCCCAATAATCAGAATCATAGAATTATTAGAACAAAAACATTGACATTTTTTCAGTGGTTTGTAATTTTGTACAGAATTATGCTATGAACCATCACCCTTACAAACATGTACAAATAACGGTTGGAAATATCATAAGACAAGTGTCTATGTGAAAATTAATGTTCAATGATCAGAAAAATCGTCATCAGGTGCAGAAAATAGATACAGTGAAGCTTATCAATATCTCATCCAAACTGACTACTTTGTTTTTTTTTTTGGCAGAAATCCTGAATTTAAAGGGAGCGAGAAAGAGAACTTGCACCTACTCATGTAGTCCAAGAAACTGAGCAAAGCTTGAATACTTCGGTTCCCATCCAATTTCTTGACGAGTTTTTGAGTTATTTAAACGCTTCCCCAAAGGACCTTTGCCTGCAGAAGAGAATTCTCCCGAGGATCAGGAAATAAGTGACAGAATGATAGAACATCTGGAATTCTATATCCGTAAGGAGCATACCTGTAAACTTCTCGAACTTTTTGCTGAACTTCCCACTTTTGTTGACCAGTTCCATTATTTCTTGCCTGAAAGAAACCAACAAAGGACAAGACAAAAACAATTGGATTGAGTTTTTAGGGTCACTTTCATGTCACTAGGCTAGTAATGTGAGTAACGCACAATAAAAAATACCTCGATAAAGGATGATTATCACATCCCAGAAAGATCCGTCCCCGTAATTTCTTTTTCAAAATTGCTATTGCTAGTGACGCTGCATCCTGTAACCCAAATAAAGGGTTAAAACATACACTTTCAAGGATCACAATATGTACAAAATGAGAGTAACTGCAGTAAAATAAACATATAAAGAGTGGATTAGAATGATTCAGGATAGGATGAGAAAAGAAAAAACTAATGACCTCGTAGTGTATTAGATTGAGGATGTGATCTGGATCAGCATCAACTATCCCTTTCTCCAACCAATAATTATGGGCACCTCTATCAGCCATGTATGAAACATTAAGAAAAACACTATACAACTCTAAAGTTCAGTAGACGAAAACATAAAACCGGTAACTTTTAGGTAAGTGAATCATTGATAAAGGATATATAAAGGCCCGCTAATCTAACAACACAACCGCCAACCTCCAGCACAACTTTTTCTGCCTTTAAAAGGACATCTGTTCGAGGGCTCCGGCCAATTGGCACTACAGGAGAGTTCTGCATAATCATCTCCATACCGTTACTCAAAAATATATCAAGAATTTCACACTGTGTTTATAATGCCAAAGAGAAAGAGATTTATTCACGACAGATATTGTACCTCATCACACGATCCATTGTCATTGCAATCATATGGAGCAGAACTCGACGTAAATACAAATGAACCTTCACCGCTCCAGTTTGATGCAGCAAGCCTACATATGATCATAAGCAAGAGATAAGACCACATGGATAAAGTAGCTCAGCCATATATCGTGAATGTTTCCTGGCTTAGAACAAATGGCATTCCTACTATGCAACAAATGTTTTTGGGTGTTAACACCTGTGGCCTTGGCTTAAAACTTGCAATCATCCTAATTCCTACAAACAAATCCGCTTAAAACTTGCAATCATCCTGATTCCTACTAACAAATCCAGAATACTAAGAGCAGAAGTGATTAAGACTGAAAATCAAAATAATGAAATCTCCACCGAGTGACACACGAATCCAATTCATACCTTACATCGGCAGGGTAATCAGCGGTCCGAGACGGCGGAGCACAAAAGATAACATAGGGGCATTTATACAATGTTTCTGAACCCCTTAAAGACGGAATTATCCCAGCCTTTATCAAATCATCATGGTGATCAGTTGTCATTGTTTGTCCATATATTTGACACCCTGGGTGTTCCTACATACCAATTCAGAATCTCAATTCCTACTAACAATCCCAAGCTAAAATTATGGTCAGCTCAGATTGCATAAACCCAAAATGAATTCTAAAAAATGAAATTACCTTTCTCCATTGTTGTGCTACCATTTGACCAAGTACACCAGGCCCTACAATTAACAAATCATTTTGGCCTGCTACTCCAGGTAATGAATCCTCTAATCCTTCACTTGTGACTCCACCTGCAAACAACAAAAAGTCTCAAAATTTATTCCACCAAAGTGAAAAGAAGAAAACCCCACATTTCTAAATAGAAAAAAATAAAGAAAGACGAGTGATTTTACGGACCAACAGAAGATGAAGAGGAAGAAGAGTTTTGCGCAGAGGAAGACATTGAAAGTTTTCCTTTGGAAATGAAACAAGGGTTTTTCCTAAAAATTGAGAATTGGGATGCGGAGTAGAAAGAGAAGGGAGTGGTTTTATTGGGATGATTTTTGATTGGTGGAGTTGATGTGAAACTATGTGCGAGTTCCATTCTAGATAGAGATAGACAGAAAGGGGGAGAAAACAGAGGAAAAAGTTTTATTGTTTTGTGTTACAATCAAGCAAAAGCAAACCGATTTCTTTCTCTTTTCTTATTGGTTGTCACTTTTCTTTTCAGGATTGAGATTTTGATTTTTGATTATGAATGTATATAATATAATCAGCTATCGTAATGGTATGTTTTCAAAAATGAAAAAAAAAAAAAATAAAAAAAAAAATCAGTTATGGCCATGGGTCAGTCAACCCGTGAACATTCTGTAGAAGGATAACATGAAAGGGTTTTCATCGGTGCTGTGAAACCCATTTTATGTTGTCGGAGCTTAGCTTGTTATGCTTCCAACTAGTTAATGGAGTATTTTTTTTTTTTTTTTGAATAAAGAGTATTACATTAACTAGTTGGAAGCATAACAAGCTAAGCTCCAACAACATACTACTACATTAATTGAACAGGTTGTTATGCTAGCTTACCAGCGAGCCTCATGAGTAACCTAGCCAAGGGAGCCGAAGCAGATGGGGGGCTGAGATTGTATCACAAGGGGGCAAACTAACTCTACCTTCCATGTTAATTTCTCAATATTACGTCATTGGGGCTCGAACATGGGACCTCCTAGAACGCATGAAACTTTGGGGAACATGGATGACCAACTGAGCTAGGTACCCGTTTTTTCTTTTCTTTTTTGTTGAAAGAAAAAGGGCTTCAAAGAGCCTCAAGAACTAGATTTATTAGACTACCTCATTGAACCTGAGGTTTGAAGAAATACAAGTAGGGCAGGAATTGGCATTTCACCAACCTACAGAGTTTTCATGCATAACGAACTGACATAATGAGTGCGCTAAGTTATTTACATCTTTTGGAACATGAACAAACTTTATATCGATAAAATTTTCTGCTACCGCTTATATTTTCAATACTAGAGACCTAATGCTCCACGGAATGTTTCCCACATCTCCTAAAATAGCTTTAGTAACATTTGTCGTATCTCTTTCTATTATGACTTTGAGAAGGTTGTATTTTAAAGCCAGGTCAATTCCCAGCAGAATAACCTTTGTTTACGCAATCAAAGGAGAGATTGCAATGAAGGTAAAGGAACCACATCCCATATAGTTTCCCAGATAATCTATTGCAATTGCACCAACAACGCCATTATTGGGAACGAACACACCATCAACATTCACTTTAATAAAGTGAAACTCAGGGGGATTCCATTGGGGAGTACTGTAATGACTTCGAAGAGTACTGTCATTTGTACATAGATACAAACATCGAAGTCTATATTTGCTAACTTTAGGATTTTGCATGCAGAGAAAGAATCATCAGAGAAAACCATGTTGTTTCTCATCTTCCCAACATACCAGGGAATACATAATCCATTGCAAACTCTTCTTTTTGAAAGGAATTCAACCATCGTGACACAAGGGTGGAGCACATAGAGAGGTGGGTGTGCAATTGCACCCCCTCAAATGTTAGCTCCCAAGCCTAATTTGAACTAATTTATCCCATTTTAGTCATTTTAACCCTTTCGCACCCCCTAAAATATGTGATGATTGGTAACTTGCCCACCCATGTCTCAAATCCTGGCTCCGCCCCCACTGTGACATCACATCTTTTGGATCTTCCACCAGTGACTCCACATACAAAGAAACTGTAGAGTTGTTGAAAGTTGTTCTTTCCCAAGGACAGTTGAAAAAGAGATGTAGAATCGACTCTTCATGTTTACAAAAAGTGCAGGAACTATCAATGGAATTATTAAATCTTTTTATATTTCCTTTCACTACCAGACCATTATTCAGTAATTTCCAAGTAAACACCATGATTTTAGGCTGAATATTAGAATGAGACCAATATTTCCTCCAGGGAAAATTATTAAAGGGAGATGTACTGGGGATGGAATCACTAAAAGTTTGAACTAATTTATCCCATTTTAGTCATTTTAACCCTTTCGCACCCCCTAAAATACGTGATGATTGGTAACTTGCCCACCCATGTCTCGAAACCTGGCTCCGCCCCCACTGTGACAGCACATCTTTTGGATCTTCCACCAGTGACTCCACATACAAAGATACTGTAGAGTTGTTGAAAGTTGTTCTTTCCCAAGGACAGTTGAAAAAGAGATGTAGAATCGACTCTTCATGTTTACAAAAAGTGCAGGAACTATCAATGGAATTATTGAATCTTTTTATATTTCCTTTCACCGCTGACCATTATTCAAGAATTTCCAAGTAAACACCATGATTTTCTACTGAATATTAGAATGAGACCAATATTTCCTCCATGGAAAGTTATTAAAGGGAGATGTACTTTGGGATGGAATCACTAAAAGTTTGAACTAATTTATCCCATTTTAGTCATTTTAACCCTTTCGCACCCCTAAAATATGTGATGATTGGTAACCCGCCCACCCATGTCTCGAATCCCGGCTCCGCCCCACCGTGACAAAGACATCTTCCGATCTTCCACCAAGTGACTCCACATACAAAGATACTCGTAGAGTTGTTGAAAGTTGTTCTTTCCCAAGGACAGTTGAAAAAGAGATGTAGAATCGACTCTTCATGTTTACAAAAAGTGCGAGAACTATCAATGGAATTATTGAATCTTTTTATATTTCCTTTCACCGCCAGACCATTATTCAGTAATTTCCAAGTAAACACCATGATTTTCGGCTGAATATTAGAATGAGACCAATATTTCCTCCATGGAAAGTTATTAAAGGGAGATGTACTGGGGATGGAATCACTAAAAGTTTGAACTAATTTATCCCATTTTAGTCATTTTAACCCTTTCGCACCCCCTAAAATATGTGATGATTGGTAACTTGCCCACCCATGTCTCGAATCCTGGCTCCGCCCCACTATGACAAGACATCTTTTGGATCTTCCGGTGACTCCACATACAAAGATCTTTGTAGAGTTGTTGAAAGTTGTTCTTTCCCAATGACAGCTTGAAAAGAGATGTAGAATCGACTCTTCATGTTTACAAAAAGTGCGAGGAACTATCAATGGAATTATTGAATCTTTTTATATTTCCTTTCACCGCTGGACCATTATTCAAGAATTTCCAAGTAAACACCATGATTTTCGGCTGAATATTAGAATGAGACCAATATTTCCTCCATGGAAAGTTATTAAAGGGAGATGTACTGGGGATGGAATCACTAAAAGTTTGAACTAATTTATCCCATTTTAGTCATTTTAACCCTTTCGCACCCCCTAAAATATGTGATGATTGGTAACTTGCCCACCCATGTCTCGAATCCTGGCTCCGCCCCCACTATGACAGCACATCTTTTGGATCTTCCACCAGTGACTCCACATACAAAGATACTGTAGAGTTGTTGAAAGTTGTTCTTTCCCAATGACGGTTGAAAAAGAGATGTAGAATCGACTCTTCATGTTTACAAAAAGTGCAGGAACTATCAATGGAATTATTGAATCTTTTTATATTTCCTTTCACTGCCAGACCATTATTCAGTAATTTCCAAGTAAACACCATGATTTTCGGCTGAATATTAGAATGAGACCAATATTTCCTCCATGGAAAGTTATTAAAGGGAGATGTACTGGGGATGGAATCACTAAAATTCTTGTAACAAGATTTGACTGAGAATTTACCCGAGATTGAAGGAGTCCAAATTAATAACTCCCTGTTATTCTCCTCTAACAAAAATATATTTTTAAAGATTTCAACAATATTTTGCGGAAAAAGTTGAGCAAGTATATCTTCATTTCAAAGGTTTGTACCTGGTATAATGAGATTCGCCACCCTCGATATTCCAGAAGGAATGTTCTCCGGTTCAGGCATTAAATGAGACAGTTGATTAGGAATCCATGGTTCTTCCCATATTCTAACAGTGGAGGTATTTGAAATCTGCCCAAAAACTTTATTTTTCATTAAAGTTCTTCAAGGAGACTGCTCCAAGTCCAAATTGCTGAGACTTTATTATGCTCTTCTATTTTCCAGATAGATATTTCCTTTAGATATTTAGCTGGTAGAAGATCATGCCACATTGTTTTCTTATGATTCAAGAATCTCCATGCTAATTTGCAGACCATTGATCGGTTAACCTATTCAATGTGTTTAATACCTAAACCACTGTCATGTTTCTTCATTCTTAACTTTCCAGTTAATAAAATGTAGCTTTCTTGTATGTACTGGATGACCCCGCCACAAGCAACACATTATTTTTTTGATGGATTGATAACACCCTTAGGCATAATACAAATTCCCATAAAGTAAATAGGAATTGTAGATGGCACATTAGTTAACAGAACTGTCCTACCGGACGGATTCAAAAAGTGTTGCCACCAACCTGACAATTTTTTTGTTAAACTTCTTTTATCAGGAAATTGAAACTCGAAACCCTATAGTCTGATATTAGAGGTTAAATACCGAAGTACTTATCATCTTCTTCCATTTCTTTGACACCCAACTCCTGTATTATCACTTGTTTTCTGAAGGGAGATATGCCCTTACTAAAGAAAATAGAAGACTTATTATAATTGATTAACTGTCTTGATAAGTCAGAATAACGTCTCAAAGTTTTCTTTAGATTGTTGATATTAACCCTTTTATTTTCATAGAAAAAATCTTCAGCAAACATCAAATGGCTAATTGTCTCGACCGAACTATTCATTTAAACCTTGTTTATCAGCTTGATGTAACAAAATCGATAATCTTTGGGAACAGATGATGAAGAGGGTAGGTGATAGTGCGCAACCCTGGCGAAAGCCTCTTTTATTTTTGAAAAACCCCTGGGGACTTCCATTGATAGTTGTAGAGAAATTTGCAGTCGACACACACTCTATAATAAGATCATGAGACCTTCAATCAATTCCCGTCAGATGTAACATATCCCCCAAGAATTTCCAGTCAACACGGTCGTAAGCTTTTGCCACATCCAATTTTAAAGCAAAATGCATGCTCATTAGTAACAGTAGAATTGTTCATTGAATGAAACACTTATTTAGCAATGACGATGTTATCAAGAATTTGGCGGTCTGGCACAAAAGCATTTTGTGACCATGAAACGAAATCATTCAAGAATGGCTTGATCTTGTTTGATAATATTTTTGCAACTATCTTATAAAGAACATTACACAAAGAAGTCGGCGTAAACTCAGTTGGAGTGGATGGGTTTTAAACTTTTGGAATTTACGAAATATGAGTATGATTCAAATGCTAAGGAAAACAAGAATACTCAAAGATTGATTTCATTAAATTCACAACATCATCACAGATAAAAGACCAACAAACTTTGTAAAAGATAGGAGAGTACCCATCCGGTCCTTGAGACGTATAAGAACCCATTTTCACCAGAACTCTCCAGATTTTATTCGATGTAGGAATAACCAATAATCCATCATTCTGGTCAGAGGAAATCTTGGGAGAATCTACAGAAGTAATAACCAGATAATTGTTTCTAGTTGTTTAAACAAATTCCGAAAATGACCCACTATTTCTCTTGTTATTTCATTCTGATTTGTTATCCATGAGGATTCTTCTTTTTGCAAATGTGCAATAGAGTTCTTCTTCCTCCTTTGTTGAACAGAGAGATGAAAGTGGCGAGTGTTCCTATCTCCATCTTCAGTCTAATTTTATTTCACGCGTTGATCCCAATATGTAGCTTTCATCACCAAGTAATCATTAAGTTCTGCAATTAGACTTTTCTCTTTCCGAATCGAAGCAGCAATGGGTCTCCATGATTGCACCCTTAGAAGTTGGCTCTTAAGTTTATCGATTTTAATCTAACACATCCAATTCTTGTGTTACTCCAATGAACCAAAAAAGTACCAAGCTTCCGCAATTTATCTTGAATAATGTCATTCGGATCCTGGGACCAACATTCAGCCACTTTGTCTTGAAACTCTGGATGGGTAATCCAAAAAGCTTCAAACTTATAACTAGGCGGATCTCTAGCTATATTTCTTTCTGTGTTAAGCAGAATTGGCGAGTGATCACTCGCGATTCTCAGAAGATGTACACAACCACATTATGGTAAGAAATACATCATTATGGATCAGCCATCAGCCTATCCAATCGTTGTTTGATTAAGCCTTCAATGCTACGGCCATTAATCCAAGTATATGCCGGCCCACTAAAACCTTAATCAATAAGATGATTCATCTGGATGAAATTATTTAAACTCAATCAGCATACTACTCCTAATAACATGTCTCTTTCAAACTCTTCTTGTAAAAAGAAAGACATGTTTAAATACAACAAATCCTAAGTCTTCCTTATGTAAAAACCAGGATCATATTAAGATGAATTGCACAAAGGTTCTTGAAAAATCTTCTTCTAGAAGTTTACCTTTTCAGAAGAAGAAAAGAAAATCTCATAAGAAATCAACATCACCCATTCATAGTCTGCAAAATCGATAAACAGACCATGCAGAACTCTGTGGAAAAGAAAGATGGCTCTTATTGGTCATTCCTCTATAAAAAAAAAAAAACAGAGACAAGGAATAACGAAATCTTCCCCACCTCTTGAGAAACCTCCTAATCCTTCACTGGATGAGAAAAATTACAAGTTGTAATAGTTCTGAGATTGTACTTGCTTTTCCCTAGGTAAGAACTATAATCTCCAAGAGGGGTGTGTAAGGTTTTTATTGTTTCATAAAAACTACTTTTGTTTAACTCGGGTTCTTCTTGTACTCTAAATTCTTTTATTGAGCTAAAGAATGTCTCTTGAGATTCTTTTTGAGAAATTAGTACGCACATCCTGGGTATGTGTACGTTTTTCTAATAAAAGTCATTTTGGGATATCCAGGATTGATCTAACCGAAGATGAGCTTGATGAATATAAAGAATATGAGAAGAACCTTCAAAGTAAGTGAAATGCCGTTGCTTAAATTTTGTCTAGGAAACTGATAGGTGTAGAATACACCGTATTTACTATTTAGTAGTTACGCTTTCTTTGCTATTTTTCTTGTGAATTATGTACTTTACGCGTGCTTTTGGGTTTTGTAGATGCAATGGAGTCGCTCGGAGGAAAAGAAGCGGAAATCATCCCAATTGGAGCAAAAGGGCAAGAGTGTCATTTCACAGGCACGTGCTATCTGGAGCTCAATCAAGGTTAAGGGGTAACTTCATTTGGAGGAATTTTAGACGCAGACCAAGTGAGGCTAAGGGGTGCCAATCAGATAGCCCTTATAACATGAGGTGTCACCGCATAAACCCTACCCTAATTATGACCTAAATTGAGAGAAGTTCCTCTCATTCACCATTTTCACCTGAATTGAAACCGAGTGTGATGAAGAGAGGTCTTTGTCTGAAAAATGGTGAAATGATGGTGAAGTCATTGCCATTAATGGTGTTGAGTGAAATTAATTTGATTTTGGGTCTGTGTATGAAGAGAGGCTGCTGTGTTGAGAATGAGCTCAGGAGAGATCGAGATTAAGTTCCCAGGGAGAGGCAGCGATGATGATTGACTCGAATTCGAGGAGGAGTGAACTGAGATGAGAATCCGAGTTGATCGAGGTTAGGGTTCTTGCCGCAAAACCGATTTGGTTTCGAGAATGAAGTTGATGCCGTCAATGGAAGAAGAGATCTGAGTTCTCTCGTGGTGCAAGGAAGGAATTGAAAGAAATGGGTTTTTGTTTGTGACGAGTCTATGTCATTCATTTGTTGTGAGACTCAAGATCCAGAAGATGATAGTTTGAGTCATGGGTTTCGATTTGATCCGAAATGACTCGTAAATGGAAGTGAGTTTGTGGGTTTGAATCTTGCTATTGAGGTGTGAATCTCCGATCGCTTTAGAACTCGGTTAACATGAAAGGGTTCGCAGAACTGGTGGTTTTGAGCTTTGAGATTAGTCCAGGGGAAATGGAGCCGCAATGAGGCAAGAGATGGAGTTAAAGGGGTTGGTGCTTTTGCCCCTTGGTGCTGTTGCCCTGTGTGGGGCAATATGGTTAACATTGCAGCCACAGGCACTGATATGGAGCTGCAGGGCAGGCTTAGGTTTTTGGGATTTGAGTCATTGCAGGTGGTGGTGGTAAGCTACATGAGTTGTGTTGCAAATTGAGCCAGGGGGTTGAATCTGAGTATTGCAAGTGTTGGCTGTTTTGGTCTAGTATTGATTGCAGGGTCTTGATAGGCTGAACTGTGAGACTGGTGGACTGCAGTGAGGAATGTGCAGGATTGAAGGCTGTGCTGGTGCTGTGTGTGCCTATGACAGCTCAACTTGAACTGAGATTACAAGGAAGTTTTGCCAGTGAGTTGGAGTGGTTTGTTGTGAGCAGGGAAGACTGCATTGCAGTGACTGAGTCTGGTGCAGTGAGCTCAGTGATGGAGGTTCTGTTGTGTTGGTGATACCGGCAGAGAGTGGTGCAGCAACTGGTGATGAAATAATTCACAGGGAAGTGGTGGTGCACTGGTTATAGTTACAGCAGGGAATGATATTGTTGCTGCAGGGGGCTGTTGTTGAAATGAAAGTTAGACTCAGGGTTTAGATGAGGATTGCAAGGCAAGGAGATGCCAGGAGCTGCTGAAGCTACATTCTAGAAAGTTCTTGAGTTTGCAGGATGGTGCTTGAGTTACAGATGCTCATGGTGGCATTGTTAATTGAATTGGAGGCTGTTTGAATGAGCGGCTGCAAGGGTCGATTAATGCCATGGCCATGAAGCCGCGAGAGTCGATCTGATTGTGTGTGACCGAGTTGCGGTTGAGTGAAATAATGAGATGAATGTATCTTTCCGGAGTATAGATGTGTGACATTGGCGCCGGTGGTGTGAGTGGTGACTAATAGTGCGAGGTTGAGACGGTTGCAATTGGATGTCTGTGGGTTGTTGAGTTGCAGACTAGCAGGAGGAGTTATAGCCATTTTGGCTGAAGTGCAATGATTGCACTGCAGAGGTCAGGCCTGGCAATTAGCCTGTGCAAAATGGCCTAGGCCTGACTCAGCTGATCCAGTTCTGACCCGATCCAACCCGGTTTGACCCGATCCGACTCAGCATTGACCCGACCGATCCGACCCGTTGACCGGTGACCGGGCGGACTTTGCCGGGCCACCGGGCTGTTTCCGGCGACTTTCCGGCCCGATTTCGCCACAATCCCAGACTTCCGACCGTTTTTGGGGGCGTATTTTCTACACGGGTTTCTCACTCTTATGGGCTTGGTGGATTTTCACCTAATGGACTTTGAAGACTAGACCTAATTTTAGAAGTTGGAGAAAGCTATAAAAGGGAGGTCTTCTATAACATATGATATATCTTTTTCTTGGGAATTTTGGAGAGCCACTTTTTGTTTACGCTTCTAGGGTTTGGTTTTGTTCTTCTTCTTCCTTGTTTATTATTGAATATTGATGATGATGAACTCCATAGCTATGAGTAGCTAAACATCTTATTGGTTATGGGATAAAAGTTGATTTCTCAACATGCTTTTGATTCAATGAATTAGTTTTGTCTCGGTAATTATTGTTTGTGATTCACAATTAATAGTGTTATAAGATTTGAAAACTTGTTAGGTTGAGTGGAATCAATCCGATTTGTGTTCATCTCTAGAGCTATATTAGGGTTTTCAATACGAAAAAGTTGTTTATCCCCGATTCTAAGTAGCATAATTGTGGTTAGTGCTTGTAGTGATACATCCTATTAGTCACAAGTGAATCATAACTTTTGTTAAAACGTCTAGTGCTTTTACACATTCGTTTGCATTGATGAGTCTTATTCCATAAATCTTAATGCTCTTAGGGAGTTAAACTTAATTGTGCTTTTACACTTTAGGTTGCTTTCGACGAAGAATTCACATATGCATCTTTTAATGTGGTTGTGATGAAAACAGGAATTAACGGGTTATACTTGCGATCAAGATATCCTAGGACTTTTAATAAATACGAGATTAAATACCAATTCTAATCATTGATGAAAATACATGTTTGTGAATGATACCTAGTCCCTTGACCAATATCTTCTCCTTATTGATTTCTCAAATTATTTACTTTGCTTTCAACTATTTTTATTTGCTTAAACAACAAATATACCTTGGGTTACTTTAGAAACCGAAATTTACATAACAACAAACGCCTCTCTGGATACGAACTCTTCCTTACCTTGTGCTTCATTTAAATTTAGTGCGTAAGAAAGTGAAATTATTTTTGACGGATTGACACACGATCAAATTTTGGCGCCGAATTCTTGGGAGGCATACGGCTTGTTATTGAGTTTTTAGTTTCTTTTTACAATTTCTGCTTTTATCTTTGCTTTTCGGTTCTTGTCTTGTTTCTCACTTGTTTTGGAGAATTGTTTTCAGGTGCATAATATATGGCTTCTAAGGATTGGAATTATCCAAGGTGCGGGATAGCTACTCGACGCGGCACAATACTCCAACCAAGGCGAAACACAACGGACGAGCACGAGGAGGAAGTAGGAGAAGAGATTTTCCAACAACACGAAGGAGAAAAAGAGGTTCCAATCGTAGAGGAACCACACGTGGAAGAAGAAGAAACAATGGGTGATGCAAATCGTTCACTCAAGGACTTAGCTTCTCATAGGCTTGATACACAACAGGGGTGTATTCAAACGAACTCTACTTTTGAGATAAAGCAAGGGGTTGCTTAGAGAATTACCAAAATTCCATGGCATGGTGAATGAAGATCCTAACAAACATCTTTTGGACTTCCACACCATTGTCACGGCTATGCTTCAAGCCAAATGTTGAGGCGGATGGTGCAATGTTGAAGGTCTTCCGTTTCTCTTTAATGGATAGTGCTAAGGATTGGTTGTACTATTTACCTCCGGAAGTGTCACAACATGGAATGGGTTGAAGAAACTCTTTTTGGAGAGATATTTTCCCGCATCCAAGGCTACTCAAATTCGCAAAGAAATTTGTGGGATGAAGCAAAACGTGGGAGAATCCTTATATGAATGTTGGGAACGGTACAAGAGATTGGTTGCAAGCTGCCCTCACCACCAATTTAGTGACGCTATGATCATCCAATACTTCTATGAAGGACTCCAATCAAGTGATAGGAATCTTATTGACGCAAGTGGGTGGTGGTGCACTAGTTAGCAAGACGGTAGCACAAGCTAGGGAGTTGATTGAAAACATGGCAGCAAACTCACAACAATTTGAGTCGTGGTTGGATGTGATTCTAAGAAGGGTGAGTGAAGTAAGCGAGGTGGAGGAACTTCGTCAACAAATGGGTAACATGACAGACAATGTTGCAACAAGTTGCATCCGTTGGTTATACCAACTTCTCCTCAATCTTATGAAGACGAGCAAGCTAATGCGATCTTTCCAAATTAACCAAGACGGTATGATCCCTACTCAAACACTTACAATCCGGGATGGAGAGATCACCCCAATTTTAGCTATGCCAACAAGCAAGGAGCAATTCAACAACCTACTTTCAACCGTCCTAGTGGATTTCAACCACAACAACAACAATTTCAGCAACCGCAAGCACAACAATCAATGCAAACTCAAGGAGCTGATATTGATGCAAAGCTTCAAACTTTTATGCAAGGTATTTCCACCATGTTCAAGGAAAGTCAACAAGAGACTAAGAGTGCTATTAAGGAGTTGCAAACACAAATGGGCTCCATGGCGGTTGATATCAACAATTTGAAGGCACAAAATAGTGGGAGACTTCCTTCTCAACCTATTAACCCAAAAGAGGGTGTCAATGCCATTACGTTGAGAAGCGGTACACAACTTGTGCAACCCGAAGTTCTTGATTCGGGCAAGGTGGAGACACCAAAGGAACTGTTTTGGAGGAGAATAATGAGGAGTCTCCCCAAACTTCGAGGTACCTATTCCTAACTCTAAAACTCCGGTTTCTACTTATGTTCCTCCTTTACCTTTTCCTCGCAGATTTGCAAGTTCTAAGAAGGTGGAACTAGAAAAGGAGATTTTAGACGTTCTTAAAAAGATCCATGTGAACATACCACTCATTGATGCTATCAAGCAAGTTCCAAAGTATGCAAAGGTGTTGAAGGACTTGTGTACCAACAAACAAAGGCTCAAAGGTAATGAAGTGCTTAGTGTGGGGAGAATGCTTGGCAATCTTACAACACAAACTCCCACTTAAGTGCAAGGATCCGGGTAGTTTTGACATTCCCGTCAAAATTGGTAACACAACTTTTAACAAAGCTATGTTGGACTTAGGTGCTTAGTTAATGTTATGCCTGCGTCGATGTATAATTCACTTGATCTTGGTCCTCTTAAAAAGGCTGAAATTGTATTGCAATTAGCCGATCGCTCTAATGTTTACCCAATGGGTATTGTTGAGGATGTTCTTGTGCAGGTTAATCAACTTGTATTTCCAGCGGACTTTTGTGTGTTAGAGATGGATGAAGGTGCTCCGGATTCATCTCTTCCATTGCTTCTTGGGCGTCCTTTCATGAAAACGGCGAAAACCATAATTGATGTGGATAAGGGAACGCTAACCATGGAGTTTGATGGAGAAACAATACGTTTCAACATTTTCGAGACGATGCGATATCCTAGCGATGTCCACTCTTGTTTCTCCATTGATGTGATGGATACATTGGCACAACAAATGTTTGAATTAAACGGTGATGATGCTTTGGAAACCGTGTTAACTACATCCATGGATAATGGTGTATAGTGTGGTAATGAAGTCAAGGAAGCTCTTGGTGATCTCAATTCACTCCAAGGATGCCCGAAAACTCATAATATCTCTTTTATTTCTTTACCATGCAGTGATGAAAAGCTTGTACCTTCAATAGTTAAATCTCCGATTTTAGAATTGAAACCTCTTCCCGACCACCTTAAGTACTTGTACTTGGGTGATAATGAAGAGTTACCTGTGATTGTTTCTAATAAGCTTAATGATTTACAGGAGCAAAAACTTCTAAGGGTGCTAAGGAAGTACAAGACGGCCATAGGATGGACAATTGCCGATATCAAGGGTATAAGTCCTGCCGTTTGTATGCACAAAATTCGTTTGGAGGATGATGCAAAGCCTACTAGGGAAGCGCAACGTCGTTTGAATCCTCCCATGATGGAAGTTGTGAAAAAGGAGATACTCAAGCTTTTGGAAGTGGGTGTTATCTACCCCATATCCGATAGCAAGTGGGTAAGCCCGGCACAAGTAGTACCAAAGAAATCAGGTGTGACGGTGGTGGAGAATGATAAGAATGAACTTGTCCCAACTCGTGTGCAAACCGGTTGGAGGGTTTGTATTGATTATAGAAAATTGAATGCCACCACTAGAAAATATCACTTTCCTTTACCTTTTATTGATCAAATGCTTGAACGTTTAGCTGGACACTCATACTATTGCTTTCTTGATGGCTATTCAGGTTATAATCAGATTGTGATAGCACCGGAGGACCAAGAGAAAACCACTTTCACTTGTCCTTTCGGTACTTTTGCTTATAGAAGGATGCCTTTTGGCTTATGCAATGCTCCGGCTACTTTTCAAAGGTGTATGGTGAGTATCTTTTCGGAATATGTTGAAAACATAATCGAAGTGTTCATGGATGACTTTAGTGTCTTTGGTGATTCATTTGACCTTTGCTTGAACAACTTGGCTCTAATCCTTGAACGATGTGTTGAAACAAATCTTGTGCTAAATTGGGAGAAGTGCCATTTCATGGTAACTCATGGCATAGTTTTAGGCCATATAATATCTTCTAAAGGTTTGGAAGTCGATAAATCTAAGATAGACCTTATTCGTGCTCTAACCCCTCCCACTACGGTGAGGGAGATACGCTCTTTTCTTGGTCATGCAGAGGTTTTTATCGTAGGTTCATCAAGGACTTTTCCAAGATAGCGTCACCACTTTGTAACTTATTGCAAAAAGATGTGGTTTTTAACTTTGATGAGAAATGTATGGCGGCATTCAATCGTTTGAAAGAACTTTTGATTTCAGCCCCTATCATTAAACCACCGGATTGGAGTAAGCCGTTTGAACTCATGTGTGATGCTAGTGATTATGCGGTTGGTGCGGTGCTTGGGCAACGTGTGGGAAGCTTCCTCATGCTATCTATTATGCTTCTAGAACGTTAAATGAGGCTCAACAAAACTACACCACCACTGAAAAGGAGTTATTAGCCATTGTTTTTGCTTTAGAAAAGTCTCGCTCTTATCTAATTGGTACAAAAGTTGTTGTCTTTTCTCGATCATGCAGCACTTAGATACTTGCTTACAAAGAAAGAGGCGAAACCGAGGCTCATACGGTGGATTTTACTCTTGCAAGAGTTTGATATTGAAATCAAAGACAAGAAAGGGATTGAGAACACCGTTGCGGATCATTTGAGCCGACTTGCTGTGGACAAGGAGACTATCCCGTTGCGTGAAAGTTTCCCGGATGAGAAACTTTTCTCGATTGCCCTTGGAGAACCATGGTATGCCGATATTGTCAATTACTTAGTTTCTAAACAAATCCCACAGAACTTGTCTCGTGCTGAGAGGGACAAACTTAAGAGGTTAGGGAACCAATACATATGGGATGATCCATACTTATGGAAACATGGTAGTGACCAAGTAATACGAAGGTGCGTGCCCGAATCTGAATTTAACTCTATCTTGTCTTTTTGTCACTCATATGCTTGCGGAGGACATTTTGGGAGTAAGAGAACCGCGCACAAGGTACTTGAAAGTGGTTTTTATTGGCCAACTTTGTTTAAGGATGCACATATATTTTGTACAACTTGTGATAGGTGCCAAAGAACCTGGCAATCTAGGTGTCCGAAATCAAATGCCACAAACTTTTATTCAATTTATTGAAGTTTTTGATGTATGGGGTATTGATTTTATGGGGCCTTTTGTCAACTCCCATGGGAATTTTTATATCTTACTTGCGGTTGATTATGTCTCGAAATGGGTGGAAGCTAAAGCCACCCCAACTAATGATTCTAAAGTTGTTTCAGATTTCGTGCAAGCTAATATTTTTGCGAGATTTGGAATTCCAAGGGCGATAATTAGCGATGGGGGTTCTCACTTCAAAAACAAGTTCTTGCAAAGCTTGTTAAGGAAGTACAATGTGTCGCATAAGATTGCAACACCTTATCATCCCCAAACCAATGGACAAGCCGAGGTGTCTAACCGAGAGGTGAAATCCATTCTAGAAAAGACGGTGAACCCAACAAGGAAGGATTGGAGCATGCGACTTAATGATGCTTTGTGGGCGTATAGAACCGCATATAAAACACCTATTGGAATGTCTCCTTTTAGGATTGTGTATGGTAAACCTTGTCACTTACCCGTGGAAATTGAGCATAAGGCGTTTTGGGCTATTAAGCACTGCAACATGGAGATGGATGGGGCTGGAAAGCAAAGGAAGTTACAACTCCAAGAGCTAGAGGAGCTTCGCAATGATGCATTTGAAAGTTCACGCATTTATAAGGAAAAGACGAAAGCATTCCATGATAACATGATTTCTAGGAAACAATTTTGCATTGGGCAGAAAGTGTTTTTGTTTAATTCTCACTTGCATTTATTTCGGGTAAACTAAGGTCACGATGGATCGGACCTTTTATTGTTATTAATGTGTTTTCTCATGGTGCGGTGGAAATTCGTAGTTTAGCTACGGGTAAGGAACTTAAAGTGAATGGGCATAGGTTGAAACCATATTATGAGAACTTCACTTCCGAAGTGGTGGAAGGAGTTAACTTTGTGGATGTGCTCCCTCCGGAGGAGTCATAGAAAGCAAGGAGATAGTCGGGCTGACGACTTTAAACCAAGCGCTAATTGGGAGGCAACCCAAAGGATGAGTATTTCTTGTCTTGTATTTATTTCTTTTCTTGTTTTTAGTTTTTCTTGTTTTGTTTTTACTTCGTTTTTGCTGATTTCTTGCTAGGATTTCCCACCTTGACTTACTTTGGACGATTCAATTTACATTGAGGACAATGTAAAGTTTAAGTGTGGGGGAGTGGTTTATGTTGTAAATTTTTGCAATTTTTCAACTTTTTGTGAACTAGTGAATAAGAAAACTCCAACTTGTAGTTCTTTAGAGTCACATAGTATACATGTCGCTAAGATTACATCGAGAATCTCACAATAGTGACCGAACTTAGAGATGACAGAGAACATGATCGGGTTTCTTAATTGTATGAGAGTTAAAGTTGGATTTAACCATGCCAGTGGCAAATAAGGTGCAGGCTGAATTCGGTATTAGAACAGTGATCCCCTATAGTGGAGACTACCCATGTTACATAATGTGAGGCACCAACCTTCAATTCTTTGTACCTGTCTAAATAGTGCTTTTAGAGTGTGTGTCACCGTACGTAAATTCAAGCGAGAATGGTGAGTGTCCAATTTCCCACCATAGAAGCGCTATTTTGATCTCTTGAGTGCTATTTTTATCAACCATGTTGGTGACATCGAATTGCTAACTTACATACCACTTGTGATCTTGTTCGCAGTTAGCACCATCCACCTTATCTCTCTCTACACCAACAGTCCATAGAAACACCATCATCATCAACAAGAGGAGCATCACAAATTCAAAGGAAAGTTGAATACGTTCGAGGTTTACAAGCAAAGTGCAGTAAATGGGCAGATTTCAGATTTGAGTAAAGCAACAAAACAGGGGCAGAATTTTTATAAGTTGAAGATTATAGTACAAGAGCGGAAATTATTAAGGATGAGAATTCGAGAAGTTTATGATATCAAGACATATAAGTTGTGAAGATTCAAGCGGTAAAGTACTCACACCATGGCAATGTACTTACATTTTTATTTTTGTATTTTACTTTCTCTTGTCTCAAAAAAAAAAAAAAAAAAAAAAAAAAAAAAAAAAAAAAAAAAAAAAAAAAACGAAAATATTAAAAAAAAAAAAAAAAGAAAAAAAAAGAGACAAGAGAAAAACGTTTTTATTTTGTTTTATTTTTATTTGTTATTTAAAAAAAAAAAAAAAAAAAAAAAAAATAGAAGAAAAAAGAAAAAAAAATTTGGGTTTGTATAGTTTGTTTTTATTTTTGTATTCTTTCAATAAAGCCTATGGAAAGAAGGAATATTTATAATGAAGTTTCAAGCGACAAGGAATTTGAGGGAAAGAATCATATTGTCGAGATTCTAAGAAGTTCGAGAGTTATCATCAAGAGTTGAAGACCGAAGACGAAGATGAAGACACCGATAGAAGACCGAAGACGTTTCTATGGATGCTGTGAGAGTGGTGCTAGCTGCACGTTGAACGGATAACGAGGTAAGTAAGCATATTCCCACCTTCGTTAAATGGTTGATTTCCTTTCACGAGATCGTCGAGAAAAATGGGTTTTCAAAATATATAAAAGATGTGGGTTTTCAAAATATTTGGAGGGTTATGCCTTCCTACCATTCAACGTGTCGCAGGATTCTCTCTTCATTCCAACCCTGGACACATGTGTGACCCATAAAGAGCTGTTTATTATTGAGAGCAATATCATAAAACCTTTTCTTGTGAGGCAGAGTCGAGACTTTTGATCACTCCGAACCCGAATTTTAGTCGAGAAGGGATGGTTACTTCTCTCTCAACTTTTAAGAATGAGATTGTGTTCATTTATGTGTCTAACTTCTTATGACTAGTGTGCAGAATCTCTATGTCTTCTTAGCGCGGTGGATACTATCATTACGGAGAACTAGTAAGTTGGGAATATAGGTTTTGTGGGTATATCTCTAGTAAACCCTCACGAGACTATAACTCGTCCACTAGGGACACCTAGGGGTTTAAAGGCTTGTTATTTATGCTAAAAGTGACCGTAGCCTCGACGACACGGAGTTGTTGTATTTTATTGTTTTGTTTGATTTGCTCGAGGACTAGCAAAGTCTAAGTGTGGGGGAATCTGATAGGTGTAGAATACACCGTATTTACTATTTAGTAGTTACGCTTTCTTTGCTATTTTTCTTGTGAATTATGTACTTTACGCGTGCTTTTGGGTTTTGTAGATGCAATGGAGTCGCACGGAGGAAAAGAAGCGGAAATCATCCCAATTGGAGCAAAAGGGCAAGAGTGTCATTTCACAGGCACGTGCTATCTGGAGCTCAATCAAGGTTAAGGGGTAACTTCATTTGGAGGAATTTTAGACGCAGACCAGCTGAGGCTAAGGGGCTGCCAATCAGGATAGCCCTTATAACATGAGGTGTCACCGCATAAACCCTACCCTAATTATGACCTAAATTGAGAGAAATTCCTCTCATTCACCATTTTCACCTGAATTGAAACCGAGTGTGATGAAGAGAGGCTGCTGTCTGAAAAATGGTGAAATGATGGTGAAGCTGTTGCCATTAATGGTGTTGAGTGAAATTAATTTGATTTTGGGAGTGTGATAAAGAGAGGCTGCTGTGTTGAGAATGAGCTCAGGAGAGATCGAGATTGAGTTACCAGGGAGAGGCAGCGATGATGATTGACTCGAATTCGAGGAGGAGTGAACTGAGATGAGAATCCAGGTTCAGTCGAGGTTAGGGTTTGCTGCAAAACCGATTTGGTTACAGAATGAAGTTGATGCCGTCAATGGAAGAAGAGATCTGAGTTCTCTGTGGTGCAAGGAAGAAATTGAAAGAAATGGGTTTTTGGTTGTGACAGTTTATGGCTGCTGTTGTGAGACTCAAGATCCAGAAGATGATAGTTTGAGTCATGGGTTTCGATTTGATCTGAAATGACTCAGAAATGGAAGTGAGTTTGTGGGTTTGAATCTTGCTATTGAGACTGTGAATCTCTGACTGCTTTAGAACTCGGTTAACATGAAAGGGTTCTGTAGGAACTGGTGGTTTTGAGCTTTGAGATTAGTCCAGGGGAAATGGAGCTGCAGCTGAGGCAAGAGATGGAGTTAAAGGGGTTGGTGCTTTTGCCCCTTGGTGCTGTTGCCCTGTGGGGCAATATGGTTAACATTGCAGCCACAGGCACTGGTATGGAGCTGCAGGGCAGGCTTAGGTTTTTGGGATTTGAGTCATTGCAGGTGGTGGTGGTAAGCTACATGAGTTGTGTTGCAAATTGAGCCAGGGGGTTGAATCTGAGTATTGCAAGTGTTGGCTGTTTTGGTCTAGTATTGATTGCAGGGTCTTGATAGGCTGAACTGTGAGACTGGTGGACTGCAGTGAGGAATGTGCGGATTGAAGGTGTGCTTGTCTTTGTGTGTGCCTATGACAGCTCAACTTGAACCGAGATTACAAGGAAGTTTTGCCGGTGAGTTGGAGTGGTTTGTTGTGAGCGAGGAAGACGCATTGCAGTGGAGTGAGTCGGGTGCAAAGTGAGCTCGAGTGATGGAGGTTCATTGTGTTGGTGATACAGCAGAGGTGGTGCAGACAAGCGGTGATGAAATAATTCACGGGAAGTGGTGGTGCATGGTTATAGTTACAATGAGGGAATGATTATTCTTTGCGAGGGGCTGTTGTTGAAATGAAAGTTAGACTCGGGGTTTAGATGAGGATTGCAAGGCAAGGAGATGCCAGGAGTCTGCTGAAGCTACATTCTAGAAAGTTCTTGAGTTTGCGGTGGTGGTGCTTGAGTTACGGATGCTCATGGTGGCATTGTTAATTGAATTGGAGGTTTGTTTGAATGAGCATTTGCAAAGGGTCAGTTGTGCCATGGCCATGAAGCTGCGAGAGCTGATACAGTTGTGTGTGACTGAGTTGCGGTTGCAGGAAATAATGAGATGAATGTATGCTGCTGGAGTATAGACTGTGACATTGGCGCTGGTGGTGTGAGTGGTGACTAATAGTGCAGGTTGAGACGGTTGCAATTGGATGTGCTGCTGGGTTGTTGAGTTGCAGACTAGCGGGAGGAGTTATAGCCATTTTGGTCGAAGTGCAATGATTGCACTTTGCAGAGGTCGTGCCCGGCAACTAGCTCTGTGCAAAATGGCCTAGGCGACTTCGGTGATCCATTCGACCCGATCCAACCCGGTTTGACCCGATCCGACTCAGCATTGACCCGACCGATCCGACCCGTTGACCGGTGACCGGGCGGACTTTGCCGGTCACCGGGGCTGATTTCCGGCGACTTTCCGGCCGATTTCCGGCCACAATCCCAGACTTCCGGCGACCGTTTTTGGGGCGTATTTTCTACACGGGTTTCTCACTCTTATGGGCTTGGTGGATTTTCACCTAATGGACTTTGAAGACTAGACCTAATTTTAGAAGTTGGAGAAAGCTATAAAAGGGAGGTCTTCTATAACATATGATATATCTTTTTCTTGGGAATTTTGGAGAGCCACTCTTGTTTACGCTTCTAGGGTTTGGTTTTGTTCTTCTTCTTCCTTGTTTATTATTGAATATTGATGATGATGAACTCCATAGCTATGAGTAGCTAAACATCTTATTGGTTATGGGATAAAAGTTGATTTCTCAACATGCTTTTGATTCAATGAATTAGTTTTGTCTCAGTAATTATTGTTTGTGATTCACAATTAATAGTGTTATAAGATTTGAAAACTTGTTAGGTTGAGTCCGGAATCAATCCGATTTGTGTTCATCTCTAGAGCTATATTAGGGTTTTCAATACGAAAAAGTTGTTTATCCCTGATTCTAAGTAGCATAATTGTGGTTAGTGCTTGTAGTGATACATCCTATTAGTCACAAGTGAATCATAACTTTTGTTAAAACGTCTAGTGCTTTTACACATTCGTTTGCATTGATGAGTCTTATTCCATAAATCTTAATGCTCTTAGGGAGTTAAACTTAATTGTGCTTTTACACTTTAGGTTGCTTTCGACGAAGAATTCACATATGCATCTTTTAATGTGGTTGTGATGAAAACAGGGAATTAAATGGTTATACTTGCGATCAAGATATCCTAGGACTTTTAATAAATACGAGATTAAATACCAATTCTAATCATTGATGAAAATACATGTTTGTGAATGATACCGTCCCTTGACCAATATCTTCTCCTTATTGATTTCTCAAATTATTTACTTTGCTTTCAACTATTTTTATTTGCTTAAACAACAAATATACCTTGGGTTACTTTAGAAACTGAAATTTACATAACAACAAACGCCTCTCTGTGGATACGAACTCTTCCTTACCTTGTGCTTCATTTAAATTTAGTGCGTAAGAAAGTGAAATTATTTTTGACGGATTGACACACGATCAGAAACTTCTTATGAGAATTTATTCTTATGTTTAATAAGGATAACTAGGGTTTGGAATATCAAATATTGTGATTACACATAGCTATTTCAACAATTTTCATCTTGCAATGTTTTTAATTTATTCATTTAAATTCTAAGTTATTTGGAAGATAATTTTTGCAGTATTTAATCTTTTTGATTTTATATATTGTAATTGCTTATCAGATGAATGCCTTTACGTACGTGAATTGTGCTTGTATCTCATAAATGCTCAAAAGTTAAGTCTAATATGTCTTTATGCAAATATTGATAAAAGATGGAATGAACTTTTGAAAATTCTGCAATATTGATTTTTCCCTGATTCACTTCTATGTAAAAGTAATGTATGGTTCCGTAAGGTTTCTTATGTTGAGCGTTTCTGATTAAATTAATCAATAAGGTTTTCTGGTAGTTAATTTATTCGAGTTTACTGGATATAAATCCATGTGATTTGTTAATGTCCAAAGAAATCCTTCTTTTGTCGTTAAAGTAAGGTCGCTCATGTTGTTCTCTTGGGAATGACATCAAATGGGGGAGAATTCTTAATTGAACTTGTGTTTAATTGCCAAATATTTGTGGGGTATGCGGCTGTGGAATATTGTAGGAGTTATCTTGTATATTTATAAAATCCTTGATGAATACACTAAGTTTCGACTATGTGAAATCATCGAAACAAAGTTGATATGTTCACTTTTAGTAATGAATTATCTCTTTGAGAATTTCATTATGATCTCGTAGTTTTCATATGTTTGCCAATTTATATTGACAAAAAGGGGGAGAATTATTTGGTAGCTCACACTACATACATATGGTTTACGGATCATTATGTAAAGGAGAGTGGTTTTCATTCTAAGATAGAAGTATTGACTAAGGGGGAGTGATACATATCACCATAGTATTATGTCAAATTTGTGATGCAATTGGACTTTGATTCTATATAATAATACTATGACACTGTATAACAATGATTGAGAACATCTGTTTTCTTATTGTTATGGTTACGGATCTTTAACAACAATGATGCTGAGTTGAACACGTTCAGAATCGCTAGAGTACTTGGAGTAAAGAAGAATTCAAGGAATGTTGAAGAGCCAAGGAAATCAAGCATGATTGATGAGAAGCTACAAAGTTTATTTATTTGGTAATCCATACGTATTGATAGTTTTGTCACTAAAATTGACAAAAGAGGAGATTGTTAGAGCACTGCATGGTCGAACTCGCAAGCGTTGCTATCTCAAGCTTGTTTGTCAAGTTTAGTTTATCAAAACTATATACTTGATTTCTAGTCTACTTATAGCTATGTCTCGGATTAGGATAGAATGTGTAGTTGAGCTTTAAACTTCACGGCGTTCACCAATTGAAGAAGAAGATCTACTGAGGAGCTTGGAGGAACTTCATCAACAAAAGGTATATGGAGACTAAAACTTATCTATCACTCAAAAGTCTATTCTATTCTATATTCTAATGAGACTAAGTCGTATAGCTATATAGACTTTTACATTATACACATTTGATATTTCGAGCTGAGTTTATATCGCTTATCTATTTCTCGAAATATGTGTTGGAAGGTTTTTGCATTAGCTATGTTCATCATATGCTAGACGAATTTAGTTAGAGACAATTTATTTGTTGGAAACTAAATATTAAGTCAAAAGATGATCATGTGAAAATTACCTTGAACATCCTACATGATTTGTGTGACACAGTCATTTGATGTTAGTGAAAATACGGGGGACTAACAACCACACCCATTCGTTTGGCAATCTGAGAGGACTTACTCCAATACACTTTCTAGAGAATCAACTAGACAGTCAGATTCAATCTAGAGTAAAGTATATCAAAGAGCTTAGTATCTCTGTTTCACAATGTAATCGGCAAATCAAACAGATAGAAATTCGTGAGCCTGATTAATATGTGAAACAACTTGAACGGTACCAAAGACCAATGTTCAACTGTCAGTCAATGTAAATCAACAGCCAAAGGTTGGATATTCTAATTGATTGATCTTAACGCAAAACCTGTGATAATTCAATTATATAACAAAATATAATGCGGAAAAGAAATAACACAGACACCAGTATTTTGTTAAAGAGGAAACCGCAAATGCAGAAAAACCCCGGGACCTAGTCTAGATTGAACACCACACTGTATTAAACCGCTATAGACTCTAGCCTACTACCAATTAAATTCGGACTGGATTGTAGTTGAACCCTAATCAATCTCACACTGATTCAAGGTACAGTTGCGTTCCTTACGTCTCTGATCCCAGCAGGATACTACACACTTGATTCCCTTAGTTGATATCACCCATAACCAAGAGTTGCTACGACCCAAAGTCGAAAACTTGATAAACAAAACTGTCTCACACAGAAAAGTATATAGGATTGAATAAATTTGTCTCCCACAGAAATACCCAAGATTTTTTGTTCTGTCTTTTGATAAATCAAGGTGAACAGGAACCAATTGATAAACCAGACTTATATTCCCGAAGAACAACCTAGTATTATCAATCACCTCACAATAATCTAAATCGTATGATGGCGAAACTAGATATTGTGGAATCACAAACGATGAGATGAAGATGTTTGTGATTACTTTTATCTTTCCTATCGGAGAAATTAATCTCGAGTCAATTATTTCAATTGTACTCAATACGATACAATCGGGCAAGATCAGAATACGCAAATACAAATAAAATAGTTGGGTCTGGCTTCACAATCCCAATGAAGTCTTGAAGTCATTAACCTACAGGGTCTCAATAGAAACCTATGGTTAAAGGAGAATCGACTCTAGTTATGCAACTAGTAACACACAGGAGGTGTGGGGATTAGGTTTCCAGGTTGCTAGAGTTCTTCTTTATATAGTTTTCAAATCAGGGTTTGCAATCCAATTAGTTACCTTGGTAACAAAGCATTCAATATTCACCGTTAGATGAAAAACTTGATTCAACCAAGCTAATATCTTTCAACCGTTAGATCGAACTTAGCTTGTTACACACAAATGAAATGTACCCTCATTTAGGTTTATGTAACCGTATCCAAACGTGTACACCATGTTGGTTCAGAAATAGTTAACCGATGTTAGCCATATGATCACTCTCATATCAACCTTATTCATCTTAACCATAACTAGTTCAAATGACTCAAATGAAACTAGTTAAAGAACCGTTCAATTGCTATATTCTCATAGAAGTATACAAGAACACAATTGAAGCAAAATCGGTTTGATTCACTCGAATCAATACATGAACATTATAGCCACGGTTTGCAAGGATTGCATACGGGAAAGTAACCACTTAAGTATGCGTACGGGTATGCGTACTTAAGTAACCGGATTTGAGTTTGTTTTGGTTTTCAAACTCAGCAGAAATTCACGAACATGAACTTTCCGCCAGTATGCGTACATGTATGCATACTTTGGTAACTGGTTGAGTTGGTTTTTGATTTCCAAACTCAGCAGAAATTCACGGACATGAACTTCCGCCAGTATACGTACGAGTACACATACTTAGCCAGTCTCCATCAACCATTTAGTACACACACAAGTATGTATACATTTGGTTCCCGGTTTTGGACTTGTACACAAATGTGCGAACACACTATATGCTTAAATCCAAAGATGGTTACATGATTATAAGCTCTTTATTTCAATCATTGAAACATTCTTAGAGGATGAAAATAGCCGTTTTCACACACTAGTAGCATCAAAACAATTTTCAATATATTGAAATAATCATTATCGAAACATTCCAAGTCTACACCAAATGATTGTATCACACAAATCATGTAAGATGTTACTCGGCAATTTTCTCATGATATAAGATGAACTTGGTCGAAGCAAAAGCTTCCCAACACATATTTGTAAGCGAGATAAACTCAGCTCGAAATCTCTAATGTGTATATAGAAAACTATATCGTAATACGACTTATGTCTCAATATAGGAGATAAAGTAGAAATAGACTTTCCAAGTGATAGATGAGTTCAAGTATCCACATACCTTTTGTCGATGAAGTTCCACAAGCTCCCCTTAGTAGTTTTTCGTCTTCAAATGATGAACGCCGTGAAAACTAAGCTCAACTACGCAATCTATGTCCTAGTACGAGACATCTATAAATAAGCTAGAAATCAAGACTTATAGTTTTGATCACTAACATTGACAAACATGCTTGATATAGAAACGCATGCGAGTTCGACCGATCAATGCTCTAACAGTTAGCTTGGGAAGTTTTGTATTGATCATTCGATCACTTGAAAATTACTTGAAGTTATTGGTATGTGTAAGATTACTATTTTCGTCTTCTAAGGATGTTTCAATGATTGAAATGAGAGTTGAGAACAACTACCTATGTCTGGATGCAACACGGTATGCATACATAGTACGCGAACTGTTTTGTTAAGATTTAGGTCTGAAAAAGCGGGGGTACAACAACCACACCCAATATTTTGCTTAGCAATCTGTATGGACAACTCCAATATAATTCCAAGAAAATCAACTAGACAGTCAGACTCAATCAATGGAAATATATCCAAGAGTTGTATCTCTATTTCTCAATTCAATCCGCAATCAAACAAATAGGAATTTGCGAGCCCGATTGAATATAAGAAATAGATTGGACGGTATCAAAAACCAATATCCAAGTGTCAATCAATTTAATCAACAACCAAAGGTTGGATTCACAATTGATTGAGCTTACGCACGACCTGTGATATTTCAATTATATAGAAAGTATAATACGGAAAAGAAATAACACAAACACCAGAAGTTTTGTTAACGAGGAAACCGCAAATGCATAAAAACCCCGGGACCCAGTCCAGATATGAACACCACACTGAAAGAGATCACTTTTAGAACCTTTCACATCCAAATATATTTTTCCAAAGAAATTTTTAAGTTCCAACATCATGGATAATGCCTTCTCCATAGTCATGGAATTTTTTGGGAGATCATTCCTTATCACACTCAAAGCATCATTGGCTTTCTTTGGTACCCACTTCTGAGTGCGTTTAGGAACAATATGAACCTTCTTCCCATTACTCTCTTTTAGATTTCTCGGATGAGAATTGGATTGACTATTCTTTTGCAAGTTAATCATTCTCCAATTGGGACCATCGGATCTTGTCTTCGTCTTTACGAAGTTATCCTTTGATAAGCATTACGATTGTGAAAAGGATTCGTATGACGTTTATAGGAAAATCTAGGTTTATCACATCACTGATTCCTTTGCGTAAAGGTTGGACAGTTACAACCTGTAACGTTAAGGGGATTAGTCTTAACATATGATCTTGGTTTCACAACTTCTTGTGATGCCCAAACAAAAACATCATGAAGTTTCTCATTCCCTATACGGAAACGACATCTCCTTTCCATGTGACCTTTATTTCTGCAATAGTGGCAAACATAAGGAAAGTTCTAACCTCGATCCGTGTGTGCTGACTTTGGAGGTTGATATATTTTGCTCTTTCGAACCTTAACTTGGTGAAGGAATTTCACTTTTGCCATCGGTGGAAACCTTTTTGTTGAGAAGAATCACTAGCCTTGACAAATTTTACCTCTTTGCTAGTACTTGGAGCATCTATTCTCTTATAGCCCAATCCTCGTGTATCACAATGATTTTTACTTGCTCCTAGCATAGTGGTTAATTTGCTTGAACTAGTGTTGAACTTTTTCAAGTCATCTTCCAACTTCTTGATTTTATCAAGAGCAGCAGCTAAATCAGCCTCAAGGCATTTTTCTCGAGCGAGATAAAAGCTTTATCTGTCATCAAAACTTGCTTTGGCCGAGAGTTAATCCTTGCTTGATTTTTGCAAGTTTCTCATCCAACAAGAAGTATTTTTGATAAACATTATCACATTCAAGTGACTTTCTACTAAGGTTTTCCTCAAAGTCTTTGAAGATCGATTTGTAAGAGCGATTCGAAACATAAAGACCTCCTTAAATCCTTTTCAATTTCTTGTTTTCTCAGCAGAGATTGGTTAGAAAATGTGTGACATGAGAAGTTCTCATCTTCTTCTTTTCCACCGAATCCAAAAGCTTAACATACTCTGAGACTTCCTCATCAACATCCCTATCAATATCTGAGTCACCTACGTCAGAAAGTTCATCCAACTGTTCTTCTAGGAGTGTTTCCCAGTTATCAACAGTTTTCACATCAAGATAATGTTTAGATATTGACTTAGATGTGACAGTTCTCTCTTATGAATCCAAGCTTTGAAAATCATTTGGTAATTTCTAAACTAGTACGTTATTAGAGATAGACTCGTCCATATAGAAAGATTGCTATAAACACAGACTTATGAGGTCTTAAACGTGTTTTCCTGCTCTGATACCAATTGAAAAAGTGGGGGTACAACAACCACACCCAATATTTCGCTTAGCAATCTGTATGGACAACTCCAATATAATTCCAAGAGAATCAACTAGACAGTCAGACTCAATCAATGGAAATATATCCAAGAGTTGTATCTCTATTTCTCAATTCAATTCGCAATCAAACAAATAGGAATTTGTGAGCTGTTAAGTGCATATTTTGCATATATTTAGTTTCGAATCCATGCTAGTAATTTCTGATATTCTTGCAAATTATTGTATATTACGTTTGTTTCCTCTTATTTGTGTTTTTCTAGGTGAATCATCCAAAAGAAGGGAATTTGCATTTAATTGTGCATAAAAAAGTTAGCTATAAGCGAAGAAAGGCCAAAGACCAAGTGGAAATCATACAAATCGAGGAGTTCTTGATATCATCTCGAAGAGGACGAAAAGACGAAGCCAACGGCGAAAGAAGGGAGTCAATTCGACATTGTATGAAGAATCTAGAAGCGTTTGAAGCAAGCCGAAATTGGCGAAAGTGAAGAACCTACATAATTGTTATAGGCACCCGAGTTTTCTACTCAGGGTAGCCGTGTAGGGGGTGATAAGAGAATTGAATTATCAGTCCTGCAAGACTGACATTTGAAAGGCGACATTTCAGCTTCTTCGTCTCGTGGCCAGTTCAGGGGAAAATGTACCGGAGTGGCAGATGAGTTGGAGCTGTGGTTTTCATGGTGGTGGTTAGCTGATGGTGCTGTAACAAAGATGGTCACGGAGATGATCAATGGTTGCTGCTGATATGGATGGAGAGATCTCGAGCTTTGGCAGTAGGTAGAGATAACGATGGAGCATTGACTGCATATGTCAATGTTGCTGCTCGAGTCTATTGGGAGTTGTCTGTGATGATGGTTTGAGCTTATACTGATGATGGAAGTGATGTCCAGGCTCGAGAATCAGGGAAGAATATATTGGTTTACGAAGATGGATCTGTTGTTATATAGTAGTGCTTTGGTTTCGAAGGTTTGCTGCCATTTTTGGCAGTTACGGAGGAGCTAGTGATGCTCGATGATGCTTTGAGCTCGAGCTGTTGGTTGGTTGATGATCGAGGTTCGAGAAGAGATATAATGGAGCTTGATGGAGTTATGTGATGGAAGATGATGGAGTTTTGAACACAACAGAGCCATGAATGATGGATGGTGGTTGATGAAGTCTCGAGCAAAAGAATCAGTTCAAGCTCATAGTGATGAAGGAGAAGAACAAGGCAGTTTAGCTCGATTTTGGAGTTCGGCAGTGATGGAGGGATTATTGATAATGATATACTGCTGTTGTTCAATGGCTAGAACAATATAGAGCTCGACAGTTCAGGGAAGGTTGCTGTTCACGATGATTAACTGAGCTGTTCTCGATGGTCGCAATGAAGGAGTTAACGTCTTCATGAGTTTTGCATCCTGAGTTCAACAAGGAGAAGCTGATGTGAGTTTTAACTAGCGATGTGATGGTGATAGGAGCTGTAGGAAGTGACGAAAAGAAGTGGAAAAGTGAAGCTGGAACGGAGTTCGAGTTAAGGGAAAGAAAATCAGAAGAGAATCCTTTTCACGGAGAGCCTGGTATACGCGGGATTTATTGGCTTGGGATTGAAAAGTCAGAAGAATTGGAAACTCACGGTTACCAGAGTATCCGTGGATGGCTTGGTCGAGAATGAAACTTCATGGGGAAGATATTTTCACGGAGCAATATATGTTCGTGAGTTTCCGAGGAAGAAATCTAAAATCCCGTAACTTTTAAAACTCACGGAGACTCATCTGTCCGTGATTCTGACGGGAGATAATAAAATCCAGGAAAAATAATTTTTCACGGAGGGAGAAGCGGCCGTGGAAAGCTGTAAGGGGTTATTGATAATTTGCACTGTCAGTTCCGAGAAACTGACAGGACAATGGAAGTTGAATAAAGATTATGGGCTGGACTACTACCTCCTGTGTGAGCCCATGAAGAATGTTTGGACGTGGGTTGTGCTTTCACACGAGCTTTGCATGATTTTGGTGTTAGTTTGGCTAGTTTTGGCAACCATTCGACCGGGATTTGATATACGGGCGCAGTTATAATTTGGTACCTGTAAAAGAGATATTTCCACAACTTCTACGGGATATCTTTAATCTTGAATCACGCCTTTTGAGAGAAGAACACAAGGAAGAAAAGCTAGGATTTGGGAGCGGTTTCACCATCGTAACAATTTCTCTTTCATTTTCTTATATATTTAACATGGGTGTTTCCACATCCATGAGTAGCTAAACCCATAATTGATTGAGGATGAATTCTAAGTTCTAGAGTTGATTTGGATTAATATATGCATCTATTTTGAGTTCTTCATATGATTATTGTTTGCTTCTACTTTAATGAATGTCTATGATTGATTAATTGATTGCTCTAGGTGGCCAGCTATAATAGTTTATTGATTGATTTATTGCTAGTAAAGGGTTAGGATATTCGTGTCATTGTTGCATACACAAGTAGAAAACGTGAGACCTTGAAGAGGGATTCTGTGGAGCAATCGCATGTAGAAAAACATTAGAAAGTAGACCTTGCGCTAAGAGTCTAACTACTAAGATTAACCTAAGTCATAAAATATAAAACAGTCGACCAAGTTACACCTTGAGTGCGCTACTACTTGGTGGCTTGGACAAATAGAATCTGATATTCGAGCGCTTCGGTATCCAGTGACCAAAGGACTTTACGGGATAGCACTGCGCTAGTTGTTATTCCATGGTTGATAATAATCTATGATTAATGTGTTAGAGCATTGCTCATTCGAACTCGTAAGCATTGCTAACTCAAGCTTGTTTGTCAAGTTTAGTTGCCAAAACTATAAGTCTTGATTTCTAGTCTACTTATAGCTAAGTCTCGGACTAGGATAGTAAGTGTAGTTGAGCTCTAGACTCCACGACGTTCATCGATATGAAGAAGAAGAACTACTCAGGGAACTTGTGGAACTTCATCGAAAAAAAGGTATGTGGAGACTTGAACTTATCTATCACTCAAAAGTTTATCTATTCTATCTCATATTTTGAGACAAAAGTCGTATAGCTATATAGACTTCGATTATACACATTTGTTATTTCGATCCGAGTTTATCTCGCTCATCTATGTCTCGAAATATGTGTTGGTAAGCTTTCGCTTTGGCCAAGTTCATCTTTACTCGTGACGAAAGTCATGTTGATTATTTCAATAACTTGGAAATCGCTTTGATGAAAAATAGTTTGTGAATAACAACTATATAACATCCTCTAAGAAAGTTTCAATGATTGAAATGAGAGTTTAGAACATGTAACCATCTTTGGATATAAACATAGTGCGTTCTCACATTTGTGTAAAAGTCCAAAACCAGGAACCCAAAGTATGCGTACTCGTACACATACTGGCGGTTGTTGGAAATCCGGGATAATATGCATTTCGGTACGCGTACGCTGGCGGAAAGTTCACGTCCGTGAATTTCTGCTGGAGTTTGAAAGTGAAAAACAAACTCAATCCGGTTACTTAAGTACGCGTACCTGTTCGCATACTTAGGTAGGTTACTTTCTAAAATCAGTTTGTTCATAAACTAAAACATTTATATAATAAGGAATGCAATCTTTGAAAACCGTAGCTATGATGTTCATGAATCGATTCGAGTGAATCAAAACCGATTTTTCTTCGATTATGTCTTGTATACTTCTATGAGATCTAAGCAATTGAACAACTCTCTAACTAGTTCATTTGAGTCATTTAAACTAGTTATGGTGAAGATGAATAAGGTTGATATGAAAGTGCTCATATGGCTAACCATTGGTTAACTATTGTTGAACCAATTAAGTGTACACATTTAGGTACGGTTACTCAAACCTAAATAAAGGTGCATTTCATTTGTGTATAACAAGCTAAGTTCGATCTAACGGTTGAAAGATATTAGCTTGAATCTAATCATGTTTTCATCTAACGATGAATATTGAATGCTTTGTTACCAAGGTAACTTCGATTGCAAACCCTGATTTGAAGACTATATAAAGGAGAACTCTAGCAACTGGGAAACCTAATACCCACACCTCTTGTGTGATACTAGTTGTATAAGGTAGAGTCGATTCTCCTTTAACCTTAGGTTTTTCACGAAACCCTGTAGGTTAACGACTTAAAGACTTCATTGGGATTATGAAGCCAGACCCAACTATTTTCTCTGTAGTTGCATGTTTGATTTTATTTCTTCTATCATGATTGATTATTATCTTTGCTAAGATTTGCTTGAGATTTATCTTCGATATGTAAGATTAAAAGTAGTCACAAACACCTTCGTCTCATCGTTTGTGATTCCACAATATCTTATTTCGCTACCATACGATTAAGATTATTGTGAGGTGATTGATTTTTCTAGGATGTTCTTCGGAATATAAGTCTGGTATATCAATTGGTTCATGTTCACCTTGATTTATCAAAAGAAGGAACAAAACTCATAGGTTTATCCGTGGGAGACAAGATTTATCTATACAATAGACTTTTTTGTGTGAGATGATTTGTTTATCAAGTATTTGACTTTGGGTCGTAGCAACTCTTAGTTGTGGGTGAGATCAGCTAAGGGAATCAAGTGCGTAGTATCTGCTGGGATCGAGAGACGTAAGGAACGCAATCGTACCTTGAATCAAGTGTGAGATTGATTGGGGTTCAAGTACAGTCCAGACCGAAGTTAGTTTGTAGTAGGCTAGTGTCTGTAGCAGCTTAATACAGTGTGGTGTTCAAAACTGGACTAGGTCCCGAGGTTTTTCTGCATTTGCGGTTTCCTCGTTATATTTCGTTATATAATTGAAATATCACATGTTATGCGTTGAATCGATCAATTGGTAAATCCAACCTTTGGTTGTTGATTGAAATTGATTGATCCTTGAACATTGGTCTTTGGTACCGTTCAATTTATCTCTCTTATATTGAATCGGGCTCGAAAATTATTATTTGTTTGATAGCGGATTGAATTGAGAGATTGAGATATAACTCTTTTATATACTTTTCTTAAGATTGAGTCTGACTATCTAGTTGATTTTCTTGAAAGTATATTGGAGTTAGTCCATACAGATTGCTAAGCAAAATATTGGGTGTGTTTGTTGTACCCCCGATTTTTCAATTGGTATCAGAGCGGGCAAACACGTTTAAGACCTCATAAGTCTGTGTTTGTAGCGATCTGACTCTATGCACAAAAGTGCTATCTCAATAACTGCACCAACAGATCCAGGGATTACGGAATTCTCTTCCATGACTGATTTAATAAAATCTATAGAAGAAATTTTATCTAAACCTCCACCAGGTTTAAAATCCCTTGAAGTATTTTTAGGGCTTGAAAAGAAACTTGAAAGCTTATCTCTTGATGTTGAGTTATACCTCCGTAAAGAACAAGAATCTCTTGACAAGCTAAATCAAGTTATGATGAATAATATTCATGTTGAAGTCGACATTGAGTTAATAATCAGTGGGAACAATGCTCCTCCTCTGTGTAATTCAATTAGTTGTAACGAACTGAACGAATTACAAGAGAAGTTTAAACCTCAGTCATCTGAGTGTATCTACTCTCGGCATGATTAAATTCATTGCTCAATTCTTGATACTTCCTATCAAGATATTAGTATTGTCTTCCTTTATGAAGAAGATATGACGTCTTCTTTCACCAAAATAGTTTCCCTTCACAGTACTAAAAACTATCCATTGAAACTGTCTCTTATAAGTTGGAAAACAAGAAATCAGAAACACAATTTTTTTGAGGCTCTCTTGAAGTTCCTTGACAGACTTATAAAAACATATTCTTGGGTGTTTTCCAACACTTCAAGGTGTAAGAGTTGTTGGAAAGAAACTCTCTCTTGGTGTCATGGTATGAGTGTCTATTTTTTCTTGTAAGTTCTTAACAGAATTTCTCATGAGAGTCTTGTTGAGCTTTGCTTCAAACTCCGTTCGTATTTGTCCAGTCAAAATATGTAAAAACAAACTTGCCCTTATCTGCACATGTACGACGTACTACGTGCCTAAATCATGTACCAGAACTGATTGATTCCATTACCTGAATTAGTTTTGCGGTTCAGAACTGTTCGGTCGGTTGCACATAAAAAGAGAGAAATAACTCTTGTTCTTTTCACCTTCATCTTCTTCGACGGTTCATGAACAAAAGAGGAAAACTTCTGGTTCACAAACTCCTTATCACCTTTCTCTTGTTTCTTAACCATTTTTTGTTTGGATTACACCATTGAACTCATAAGAAGATTGTGCACGTTGGGTCAAGAACCATTTTCGTTCTTCTCATCGTTTTGGAACTTAATGTAAAGTAATACTTATAATTAAAATTGGAATGTTAAATTGTAACAAAACACCATGAAACAAAAGTAACCAACCTTCACATGATGCTTCTTCTACCCTTGGAACAAGGAAGATACAGAGATTTGAGATTTTTCTCTAATAATCTTCAAATTTCTACCCAATTCTAAGATTGGAAACTAGAAGATAATAGATGCATCTCTTACAAATTGAAATTTCTACCCAATTACAAATTGGAAATAACAAAATGTTGGAGGATCTTCTCTTAGGAAGGATTTAGGGTTCTTACACCACTTTTCTAAACAAGCAAAACTTCGAAACTAGAAGAGTAGTAAACAAAAAGGACAAAGATGGGAAAGTAAAAGATAAATGGGTAATTACGATAAAATGGCATAAATGGTATGTGTGAAATACCATTATGCATCATCCTTCCCTCCTTAAGTGAAATTCGCCCTCGAATTGTCCATCTCTTCATCCATAGCATTGTCACCCCAATATGGAACCAAGTGCTTAACATTAAAGACGTCGGGCATTTTAATTGAGCTTGGTAAGTTGATTCGATAAGCATTATCATTTATCTTCTCTCCAATTGGAAATGGTCTAATATTCCTTGCCATGAGCTTGTTGTACTCACCCACGGGAAAGTGTTCTTTAATAAGAACCGCATAAACAAGATCTCCTACTTCAAACTCAACTACGCGTCGTCTTTGATCAACCTTGTTCTTGTATTTTCTTGATGAAGCTTCTAAATGCTTTCGGGTGCTTTCATGTGTAAGGTGGGGTTGAGAAACAAAGTCTTCCGCCTTAGCATTTGGCCTTTTCAAATCCGGTACTAAAGACAAGTCAAGTGGTACTCTTGGATTGAACCCGTACACCACCATGAATGGTGAATAACCACTACTCCGGTTCACCGCATGGTTGTAAGCAAATTATGCCTTGCATAAAACTTGGTCCCATGTCTTCAAATTATCCTCAACCAAACAACGAAGAATATTACCTAGGGAACGGTTTACCACTTCGGTTTGTCCATCCGTTTGAGGGTGATAAGCGGTGCTAAAACTTAAATTGGTCTTGACCAACTTCCATAAAGTACGCCAATAATGCCCCACAAAACGACTATCTCTATCCGAGATGATGGAAGAAGGAATACCATGTAAACGATAAAACTCTTTAAAAAAAGAGTTGAGCTACCATGACCGCATCCGTTCTATTTTTACAAGCAATGAAATGAGACATTTTGGAAAAACGATCTACCACTACAAATATTGAATCCATACCTCTTTGAGTACGCGGTAATCCCAAGATGAAATCCATGCTCAAATCTTCTCATGGACGAGAAGGAATATGAAGTGACATGTATAATCTCGCATTAGTGGTCGTTCCTTTAGATACTTGACATATATAACATCTCTTCACATATCGATGAATCTCCTTCCACATTACCGGTCAAAAGTATGAGCTTGAAACCAAGTTCCAAGTACGAGTAGTCCCCATATGCCCCTCATCGTGAAGCTCCTTAATAATTTTCAATCTCAAGCTTGATTGCGGAATGCAAAGACAATTTTTCCGGTAAAGGTACCCATCGAAAAGAACATAATCACCATTTTGGAGTAACCTTTAATCAACCATAAGAGGACCAAAATAAGTATCATTTTTTAAGAGCTCCCGAATATCATCGAATCCCAAAATACGAGCCCTCATTTGTGTAAGAAGAGAAGTACGTCGACTCAAGGCATCCGCTACCTTATTTTGTACTCCCGAATTGTGATTGATGGAAAAAGTAAATTGTTGCAAATAAGAATCCCATTTACCATGCCTAGTATAAAGCTTGTCTTGAGAATTGATGTGCTTCAATGCCATGTGGTCCGAAAATAAGATGAACTAATTGTGAATAAGATAGTGCCTCCAATGCTTGAGTACTTGAACAATAGCATAAAACTCAACATCATAAGTTCTAATATGCAAGTCTAGCCCCATTAAAATTTTCACTATAAAAGGCCACCGGTTTCCCTTCTTGACTAAGAACCGCCCCAATGCCTAACTTAGAAGCATCACAATGAAGTTCAAATGGTTTATCAAAATTTGGTAATATTAAAATTGGAGACATACTTAACTTTATTTTCATTAATTCAAAGGCGTCATCCGCTTCTTGATTCCATGAATACTTGCTACCCTTCATGCATTCGGTTATTGGAGCCATGATTCCACTAAAATTTGCAATGAATCGATGATAGAAAGAAGCTAACCCATGAAAACTTCGAATATCAAACAAAGTTTTTGCTTGGGCCAATTCCTTATGCATTCCACTTTATCTTCATCTACCGAAATACCATCCTTACTAACCACATAACCAAGAAACAAAATTTATCGGTCATGAATGCACACTTCTTCAAGGTAGCATAAAATTGTTGCGCCCGCAAAATCATGAGAACCTCACGAAGGTGACGTATATGAGATTCCTTATCGGTAATATAAACAAGTATGCCATCAAAGTAAACAACCACACACTTCCCAATCAACGGTCGAAGTGCTTGATTCATGACTCGCATAAATGTACTTGGAGCATTTGAGAGCCCAAATGTCATAACCATCCATTCATACAAACCATCTCGAGTCTTGAAAGCGGTCTTCCATTCATCCCCCACCTTGATACGAATTTGATAATACCCATTTTTAAAATCAAGTTTGTTAAAAACACATGCTCCACTTAATTGATCAACTAAGTCATCCAAACGAGGAATTGGAAATCGGTACTTCAATGTGATTCTATTGATTTCCCTACTATCCACACACATACGCCATGAACCATCTTTCTTCGGTACTAACAAGGCCGGTCCCGCACAAGGGCTAAGACTCAGTCTTATAAAACCTTTGGCTATAAGCTCTTCAACTTGGCGCCGTAATTCTTCATGTTCTTTGTGACTCATCCGGTAGTGAGCTTTGTTGGGAAGACTTGAACCGGGTACTAGATCAATTTGGTGTTGCACATCTCTTTATGGTGGTAATGCATCCGGTAAGTCGGTAGGAAAAACATCTTGAAATTCTTCGATAATTGGCTTGACTAGCGGTGGCACAAAATCATACGATGTAGATTCTTTAACATGAAGTATATAAAAAACCTCCGAATCATCCAACTCTTCTATGAACTTGTGATAAGTAAGTAGATTTTTAGCATCACCATTTTGTGGCTTAGGCATAAGCTCACGATTGGGTACACGAGTCAACTTCTTATTTCTCCATATGAACAAATAGTTGTTTGTTCTCCCATCATGATTCACAAACCGATCATATTTCCAAGGTCGCCCAAGAAGTAAATGACATGCATCCATCAAAACAACATCACACCAAACTTTGTCTGCATATTTGTTACCAATAGAAAAATTAATGAGACAACGTTTAGTGACTTTTACCTCGCTTCCTTGGTTAATCCATGATAAAGAATATGGAGAAGGGTGTTCTTTTGTCTCTAACTTCAACTTGCGAACCACTTCTTCGGAAACGATATTTTCACAACTCCCCGAATCAATCACAAACTTGCAAACTTTCCCTCCAGTTGTGAAAGTGGTTTGAAAAATATTATGGCGTAGCCATCGATCACCTTCATCGAGTTTAGGAGTAAAATAGTTACGCAACACAACCAAACATGGTCCTTGGTCACCGGTGAGAAACTCCTCTTCCACTTCTTCGTCGGGTTCTTTATTAAATATTGGTGGCTCCATAAGATCCAAATATACATCACCTTCATCATCACCATGAACAAGTAAGCTCTTCCCCGGACGACCACTCTTCCTACAATCATATGCTTTATGTCCTTCGTCTCCACACTTGTTACATTTACCTTGAAAGACTTGTTGAGAAGTATTGAATTTTGATAGAATGGTAGTAGCTGGAGCTCGATTAGTTGGAATTGGAGAAGTAGTACTTTTAACACCTCCTTGAGTGTGAGTACTCCAATTAGTATGCGAAACTCTCCCTGCATATTGCTTCTCCAAAGATAATGCCCTTTGATAAGCTTATGACACCGAATAAATATCAAATAAGTTTAAAGTATCTTGATATTGCATTCTCAAACCTCCTATATACTTTGCTACAAGTTTTTCTTCTGTTTCGTTAATATCGTTCCTTGCAATCAATTGATAGAACTCTTTGGTGTAGTCATTAATCGACTTGGACCCTTGCCTAATATTTTGGAGTTGTTGATAGATAAATCTTGTATAATTATGGGGTAGAAATGCAAGTCTCATATGTTTCTTAAGCTTCTCCCAAGATTCAATTTTAGCTTGAATTCTTCTCAAGCTCATTTGTTTAAGTTGTTGCCACCAAGCGTCGGCTCTTCCTCGAAGTCTTGTTGCAACCAACCCAACTTTCTTATTTACGGGCACTTCCTTGAAATCCAAGATTTCTTCAACCGTTGCTAACCAATCAACAAATTCTTCCGGAGCTAAACCCCCATGGAATTCCGGAATATCAACTTTGAGTCCACCTTCCCATCGTTTTGAAGTAGTAACATTGTAGTATCTCGGTCTTTCTTCAAACATTTTTCGTCTCCCTTGTGGATGAACATGACTATCAAAAGAAGTGGTCTCCTCATCCGTCACTTCTTATTCATAATTATGATGTTGAGTTCCAGATTGATCATGATGGATATTTAAGTTACCAAGTATTAAAAAAAAATCTTCAAATTTTGCATCCATTCTTTGTTGCATTTCATCAAACACTTTATGCTTAAGGACTTCCAATTCTTTTTTCATAGAAATTCCACCTTGATTAACTCTTTTCCTTGGATCCATAGTGAAATCACAACAAGAAACAACCTAATTTGATAATAGCACACACAAAGATTCAAACCCCCAAGCTAATAATTAAAATCTTCTCCGCAACTTCCCCAAAATAAGAAACCAAACCTCTTGATACCAACTAATGTAAAGTAATACTTATAATTGAAATTGGAATGTTAAATTGCAACAAAACACCATGAAACAAAAGTAACCAACCTTCAAATGATGCTTATTCTACCATTGGAACAAGGAAGATACAAATATTTGAGGTTCTTCTCTAATAATCTTCAAATTTCTATCCAATTCTAAGATTGGAAACTAGAAGATAATAGATGCATCTCTTAGAAATTGAAATTTCTACCCAATTACAAATTGGAAATAACAAAATGTTGGAGGCTCTTCTCTTAGGAAGGATTTAGGATTCTTACACCACTTTTCTAAACAAGCAAAACTTCGAAACTAGAAGAGCTAGGGTTTAAACAATAAGTAGTAAACAAAAAGGACAAAGATGAAAAATAAGGGAAAGTAGGGGGTAAATGGGTAATTACAATAAAAATGGCATAAATGGTATGTGTGAAATACCATTGTGCATCAGAACTCCACCATCAACAACAGTTCACGGACCAAGTAAGTAGTTCATCCTCTCTGTTGTATCTTTTCTCAAAAAATGGCATCTAGAAAAAGGCTAAGTCGTGGTGAAAGTTCGGGTACTCAGCCTAATACTGCTAGTAGAAGAATTGATAGTGATAATGAGTTTGATGATGATGAAATTGGTTTAGACGTTCTACAACCCTTTTATAAATCGAGGAGTGATTGCATATCTGTTAAACCTATCACTTGATCGCTATTTCATGGTTCATCAACCTGAGCATCTCATACCAACTCAGACTCCATTGTTTGAAATGTTACTAAATAAGAGTGAATCTTAGGCTGTGGCAAGCTGTCTGTTGACAATATTAGATTTTATTTGAAAGTTTTTAGCAAACTGGCTGCTGCTATTTTGATTCCCAGTACACTGGATAAGAATCTATGGAGCCAGGACCCTTGCTGAGATGATTTGCTATCTCACCTCTGGAGAGGAGATTAATTTATGTGGCCTAATTATTCTATTGTTTATCACTATTTGCACAATGACATATAATAGACTTAATCTTTGTAAAAAAAAGCTCATCATATCTTCCATCAATATTTGCATAATGACATAATAGGCTTATCTTTTGTTTGTCAAAAGTTCATTCAATCTTTTATCAATACTGTACGGCTTCGTAAGTTTTCTTATGTGATCATTTCCGATTAAATTAATCATGGGTTCTCTTGTGGTTAATTTAATTGAGATTTTTGGAAACAAATTCATATTCTTGTGTGATTTGTCAATGCCCAAAGAAATCCTTATTTTCTTGTGAAAGTAAGGTCGCTCTTGTTGTTCTTACGGGAATGACATCTAATGGGGGAGAGTTCTTAATTGAACTTGTGCTTAATTGTCAAATCTTTGTGGGGAGTGCGGATGTGGAATATTATAGGGTTATCTTGTATCTTTATAAACTCTTTGATGAATGCATTTAGTTTCGGCTATATGATTGCATCTAAAAAAGTTTATACGTGCTTTTCTTTTGGTCATGAAGTATCTCTATGGAAATTTCATTAGGATCCCACTAATTTTCGTACCTTTGCCAATTTTATTGAAAAAAAGTGGGAGAATTAATGTGTAGTTCACACTAAAAATACATATGGTTTTCGGATCATTATGTAAGGGGGAGTGGTTTTCATATGAGATGAAGTATTGACTAAGGGGGAGTGATACATATCACCACAGTATTGTTGTCGAAGTTGTGATACAATTGAACTTTGATGTTGTGTAATATTAATATGAAACTGTATAACAATGACTGAGAGCAATTGTTTTCTCATTATTATGGCTACGGAACTTCAACAACGATGATGCTGAACTGAACATGTTTAGAATCATTGGAGTACTTGGAAGTGACGAAGATTTCGAGTAATGTTGAAGAACCAAGGAGATCAAGCATTTGGATGAGAAGCTACAAAGTTTATTTAATTTGTATTCCATATGTATTTATAGTTTTGTCACTAAAATTGACAAAGGGGGAGATTTTTAGAGCACTGCTCGGTCGAACTCGCAAGCGTTGATATCTCAAGCTTGTTTTTCAAGTTTAGTTTCAAAAACTGAAAGTCTTGATTTCAAGTCTACTTATAGCTAAGTCTCGGACTAAGATAATAAATGTAGTTGAGCTCTAGTGTTAGAGCATAGCTCGGTTGAACCCACCAGGCATTGGTATGTCAAGTTTGGTTGTCATATTTTAGTGAACCAAAACTCATTTAAAGAGTCGCTTGATTATTTACTAGAGTCAACTTCGTATAGGTTAGATAGAAAGTTATTAGGATATGAGATATACAAGTATTACTCGAAGACTTGAAGAATGTGAAGAAGTAAAGAGCTACAACGACGACATCATCCTTCCTCTTGAGGTTAGTAATATTTTGACTTGAACTGTTTCATTCCTAACGTATCTTTCAAGTCGTGCTATATTGAAAACATAATCTGAAGTCTGTGAATGATTATACTCTAGTTAGACATAGTATTAAGGAATTATAATACGAAGTATAACGCCTAACTTTTGAACTTCGTATATAAGACATCAACATAATCGTATGAATGCTATTGTGATTATGTATGGGTATGGGTGAAGATTTCGTCCTAGGAAACAATTAATGTTTTACATTCGTTTAAAGGAAGTACATTCATAAACTTGTTTTGTGAATCGAAAGGGAAATCGCTAGGCTTATTGGTATTGTTATTCATTGCAAATCGTTGGATTACAGATATGTGTGTTTAGTATAACCGCTCATAAATGGTTTATGTATCTTGGTAAAACTATTCACAATGCATGACTTATGTATCAACATGACTTTTATTAGTGAAACCAATCTTAAGTAATCACCTGAGATGGTATGATCGATATTTGTAATTGATGTGACCATTCCTAGTCATTGGGTAACCAATCCTAGAACTTGGTGGGACTAATCACAAGATGTGTAATCAATCCTTGTAGTTGGTTAACAAGTTATAGTAATTGGTGTAACCGATCCTATAACTTGTGCAACCGATCACAAGTAAGTACCATAATAAGTGATAACCGATCCTAGTACTTAGTTAGCCATTTTAAGGAAACTAGTGTAACCGATTCTAGTAGCCACTTGGAGGTAGAACCGAAACTTATTTTGGTAGAACTGTTAAACCCATTAATGGTGATTGAATGTTTTTGATCAATCACATAGTTCTTGGAAATCAGATGAACCAATTCTAAACTCGTTTGGAAGTGTGGCAAATCGGTTCCAAGATTGTAAATATGAAAGGGGATTTATAAAGTAAATATGATAACATACTTTGAACACGTGCAGTAATTCTTATCTATTATTGTTCAAAGATATTCCTTAATAAGTAAAGGAGAATCCTGGATCGAAATAAATTGAGAATCTTTTAATTAAGATTTTTAGTTTTATATGCTTTTAATTTCCAGCAATTAAATGCATCTCTTTAGAAAATAAAAATTGGTAATGTGCATTTACTAATTAGAGATTTTCTACAGATATTTCGGTCAATATTTGGACAGAGCATTTCCAGGAATTATGAAAACCGTTTTTTTTGTGTTTATTGCATATCTTTGAGAATATTCGGTTTTGGAAATTCCTTGGTGTCCAAACTTCCTTGGTCTATAAATATTGAAGTTTGCTCGAGCAAACTAATCCTGAGAGCCAGAAAAACTACCTTGTTGTCTTGTTACTGGTGGAGCCGTCTATTCGGAGAGGAAAGTACCCTAATTAGGCGAAATCTCTTACGACCGCTTGTTTTAAAGACTTCTTTGGGATTGGGAAGGTCTACGAGTACCGTTGGTGGGAAACTAGATAATTGCAGTTTATTATTAGTTTTCGGTTGATTTGATTGACTAACGGTTGTTGAACTTTGATTGCACCTAGTTTGTTTATGCTTGAGAATATTCTCTTCTGATATAAGATTCACTCAAACTAGATCGAAGTATCGACGGGGATCTTTAGATTGATTGTAGACCTAAAGACGTCTTGTGATAATCCATTGTTAACAGACTCCATTCTGTGTGTGATTGATCACAAAAGATTCAAGCTGATTGTGTGCGGGTGTTTATTGAAGAAGATTTGAAGACAAAGAAGATTTCTTATTTGAGTTCATAATCTTTGGTGTGCACAAAACTTGATCGGCTTGGGATCTAACTATAATCGGTTTATATTTTGATAGATTGGATTGATTAGTTGAGTTGATCGGCATCAATACATTTCTTTGTGATTTACAGTATTGATTGCATAGTCTAAATAATTACCTTGGTAGTTGTTGAATAGATTGATCTAAGAACCCAACAAAGGAATTTATTGGGATAAACGGAAGAGCCTTTTGTCAAACTCATATCACATTGTTTGAAAAGAGTTGTTACCGAACAGATTTGTTGTTCCTTTATTGTTTGGAATACGAACCAAAGGAATTGTTCCAAGTGCGTGACTTATTACAAGTTGGAGGCGCAGGGATACATACGGAACTAGGTGAACTATAGGTTTAGTTGCTTGGTCTCAACTATACGAAGTTGGTTTAGATTTTGTATAGCTGCTTAATCCTGAGAGTATTCAATTCTGGACAAGGTCCCGGGGTTATCTGCATTTGCGGTTTCCTCGTTAACAAAATCTTGCAGTGTCTTTTAATTTTCTATTTCCCCAATTATAATTGTTTTTATTATAATTAGAAGTAAAATACACAAACGTTAATTCCTAATTTCTTGATAGCAATCCTATTGTGTTTGGTTAAGTTCGAACATATTATCAAGTAATCATACTTCGTTGTTGTATTGTCTCGATCTCGTATCTACAGACGATCACACGAAGTGTGAACCGATTAGTTGTATTGTTTCAACTCAGTCCATAAACAATCACTTTCGGAGAAAGGACTTATAGGTGGAAAAGTTGTAGATTGAGGTGTATTTGGGTACCCTCGTCTTTTCAATTGGTATCAGAGCCGACAAACACAAAAATATCTAACAATCTGTGTTTGGTGCGATCCAACCTGTAAGAATTGAATCTATGTCTGATTCAGTTAACGTTATGCAAGAGTATGAATACTCAAAAGTTTAAGATGTTACCAGTTCGTTGACCCATGATCTAGGAGTTACGAAAATCAAGAGTACATCTGAGTCGTTCTCTGATGGAAAAGAAGATGCTGATAAAGAGTTGGTAAAACTCCTAAAGCCTATAAAATCTCTGTCTACAAAAGTGCTAATATTAAATACAGAGTCAAATATTCTTAAGAATGAGATCAGAGATAAAGAAATTCAACTGAATATTCTAGCCAAAGAGAATATGGATCTCACTATCAAATTAGAAGCTCTTGGTAAATCTCTTACTCAATATAAAGAGACACGTCATATGACTCTGACTAATGATGATGTTGTAATTTCTTCTGATAATGAGGATACTAAAAGTCCTTGCTCGACTTTTACACACTGTGATAAAACCGGTTTAGTCATATCTGAAACAGACCAAGATGATGGTAGTTTGCCTAACTACATCAAGTCAGAAGAGGATGAGAAACCATCTTCTACATCTTTAGACGAAATCTTGCCCAAAGGAAACTTTGAACCGATTCCGTGAACGTGATCTTAAGGAATATAACTTTCAGTCACTTGACAGGAAACGTATACTTCTTCAAAATACGGTGTAAAAATATTGAAAGAAGTTTCTTGTCTTAAAAAACTGAAAGATCATTCCTCAGTAGAAAGACAGAATATACCACAACCCGACAAGGTCAACTCAAAAGAATCAGAAATAAGAGTTGATTATCGCTTCTGGAAAAAGGTTCCTCCTCACCCATATCGAAACAGTTCTTGTTTTGATGAAGAACGACTCCAGAAGAAAGGAAAAGAGATAATCTCTGCCAAAGGAAAAAATCAAGAATTTCCGATGATAGTTTTAGATAATCATGCTGATGTGCATCATAAGAAAATCCTTAGAATGGGAAAATCATATGAAAATCTCATAAGAAGCCGTACGAACCCATGTTTTTTTTCCCTGATCCATATTTTTTATGAAAATACTGTACGGCTTCGTAAGTTTTCTTATGTGAGCATTTCCGATTAAATTAATCATGGGTTCTCTTGTGGTTAATTTAATTGAGATTTTTGGATACAAATTCATATTCTTGTGTGATTTGCCAATGCCCAAAGAAATCCTTCTTTTCTTGTGAAAGTAAGGTCGCTCTTGTTGTTCTTTCGGGAATGACATCTAATGGGGGAGAGTTCTTAATTGCACTTGTGCTTAATTGTCAAATCTTTGTGGGGAGTGCGGATGTGGAATATTATAGGGTTATCTAGTATCTTTATAAACTCTTTGATGAATGAATTTAGGCTATATGATTGTATCTAAAAAAGTTGATACGTGCTTTTCTTTTGGTCATGAAGTATCTCTATGGAAATTTCATTAGGATCCCACTAATTTTCGTACCTTTGCCAATTTTATTGACAAAAAGTGGGAGAATTAATGTGTAGTTCACACTACAAATACATATGGTTTTCGGATCATTATGTAAGGGGGAGTGGTTTTCATGTGAGATGAAGTATTGACTAAGGGGGAGTGATACATATCACCACAGTATTGTTTTCGAAGTTGTGATACAATTGAACTTTGATGTTGTGTAATATTACTATGAAACTGTATAACAATGACTGAGAGCAATTGTTTTCTCATTGTTATGGCTACGGGACTTCAACAACGATGATGCTGAACTGAACATGTTTAGAATCATTGGAGTACTTGAAAGTGATGAAGATTTCGAGTAATGTTGAAGAACCAAGGAGATCAAGCATTTGGATGAGAAGCTACAAAGTTTATTTAATTTGTATTCCATATGTATTTATAGTTTTGTCACTAAAATTGACAAAGGGGGAGATTTTTAGAGCACTGCTCGGTCGAACTCGCCAGCGTTATTATCTCAAGCTTGTTTTTCAAGTTTAGTTTCCAAAACTGAAAGTCTTGATTTCAAGTCTACTTATAGCTAAGTCTCGGACTAAGATAATAAATTTAGTTGAGCTCTAGTGTTAGAGCATAGCTCGGTTGAACCCACCATTCGTTGGTATGTCAAGTTTGGTTGTCATATTTTAGTGAACCAAAACTCATTTAAAGAGTCGCTTGATTATTTACTTGAGTCAACTTCGTATAGGTTAGCTAGAAAGTTATTAGGATATAAGACATACAAGTATTACTCGAAGACTTGAAGAATGTGAAGAAGTAAAGAGCTACAACGACGACATCATCCTTCCTCTTGAGGTTAGTAATATTTTGACTTGAACTGTTTCATTCCTAACGTATCTTTCAAGTCGTGCTATATTGAAAACATAACTGCGAAGCTGTGAATGATTATACTCTAGTTAGACATAGTATTAAGGAATTATAATACGAAGTATAACGCCTAACTTTTGAACTTCGTATATAAGACATCAACATAATCGTATGAATGCTATTGTGATTATGTATGGGTATGGGTGAAGATTTCGTCCTAGGAAACAATTAATGTTTTACATTCGTTTAAATGAAGTACATTCATAAACTTGTTTTGTGAATCGAAAGGGAAATCGCTAGGCTTATTGGTATTGTTATTCATTGCAAATCTTTGGATTACCAATATGTGTGTTTAGTATAACCACTCATAAATGGTTTATGTATCTTGGTAAAACTATTCACAATGCCTGACTTATGTATCAACATGACTTTTATTAGTGAAACCAATCTTAAGTAATCACCTGAGATGGTATGATCGATATTTGTAATTGGTGTGACCATTCCTAGTCATTGGGTGACCATTCCTAGAACTTGGTGGGACTAATCACAAGATGTGTAATCGATCCTTGTAGTAGGTTAACAAGTTTTAGTAATTGGTGTAATCGATCCTATAACTTGTGCAACCGATCACAAGTAAGTATCATAATAAGTGGTAACCGATCCTAGTACTTAGTTAGCCATTTTAAGGAAACTAGTGTAACCGATCCTAGTAGCCACTTGGAGGTAGAACCGAAACTTATTTTGGTAGAACTGTTAAACCCATTAATGGTGATTGAATGTTTTTGATCAATCACATAGTTCTTGGAAATCAGATGAACCAATTCTAAACTCGTTTGGAAGTGTGGCAAATCGGTTCCAAGATTGTAAATATGAAAGGGATTTACAAAGTAAATATGATGACATACTTTGAACACGTGCAGTAATTCTTATCTATTATTGTTCAAAGATATTCCTTAATAAGTAAAGGAGAATCCCGGATCGAAATAAATTGAGAATCTTTTAATTAAGATTTTTAGTTTTATATGCTTTTAATTTCCAGCAATTAAATGCATCTCTTTAGAAAATAAAAATTGGTAATGTGCATTTACTAATTAGAGATTTTCTACAGATATTTCGGTCAATATTTGGACAGAGCATTTCCACGAATTATGAAAACCGTTTTTTTTTGTGTTTATTGCATATCTTTGAGAATATTCGGTTATGGAAATTCCTTGGTGTCCAAACTTCCTTGGTCTATAAATATTAAAGTTTGCTCGAGCAAACTAATCCTGAGAGCCAGCAAAACTACCTTGTTGTCTTGTTACTGGTGGAGCCGTCTATTCGGAGAGGAAAGTACCCTAATTAGGCGAAATCTCTTACGACCGCTCGTTTTAAAGACTTCTTTGGGATTGGGAAGCTCTACGAGTACCGTTGGTGGGAAACTAGATAATTGCAATTTATTATTAGTTTTCGGTTGATTTGATTGACTAACGGTTGTTGAACTTTGATTGCACCTAGTTTGTTTATGCTTGAGAATATTCTCTTCTGATATAAGATTCACTCAAACTAGATCGAAGTATCGAAGGGGATCTTTAGATTGATTGTAGACCTAAAGACGTCTTGTGATAATCCATTGTTAACAGACTCCGTTCTGTGTGTGATTGATCACAAAAGATTCAAGCTGACTGTGTGCGGGTGTTTATTGAAGAAGATTTGAAGACAAAGAAGATTTCTTATTTGAGTTCATAATCTTTGGTGTGCACAAAACTTGATCGGCTGGGGATCTAACTATAATCGGTTTATATTTTGATAGATTGGATTGATTAGTTGAGTAGATCGGCATCAATACATTTCTTTGTGATTTACAGTATTGATTGCATAGTCTAAATAATTACCTTGGTAGTTGTTGAATAGATTGATCTAAGAACCCGACAAAGGAGTTTATTGGGATAAATGGAAGAGCCTTTTGTCAAACTCATATCACATTGTTTGAAAAGAGTTGTTGTCGAACAGATTTGTTGTTCCTTTATTGTTTGGAATACAAACCAAAGGAATTGTTCCAAGTGCGTGACTTATTACAAGTTGGAGGCGCAGGGATACAGACGGAACTAGGTGAACTATAGGTTTAGTTGCTTGGTCTCAACTATACGAAGTTGGTTTAGATTTTTTATAGATGCTTAATCCTGAGAGTATTCAATTCTGGACAAGGTCCAGAGGTTTTTCTGCATTTGCGGTTTCCTCGTTAACAAAATCTTGCAGTGTCTTTTAATTTTCTATTTCCCCAATTATAATTGTTTTTATTATAATTAGAAGTAAAATACACAAACGTTAATTCCTAATTTCTTGATAGCAATCCTATTGTGTTTGGTTAAGTTCGAACATATTATCAAGTAATCATACTTCGTTGTTGTATTGTCTCGATCTCGTATCTACAGACGATCACACGAAGTGTGAACCGATTAGTTGTATTGTTTCAACTCAGTCCATAAACAATCACTTTCGGATAAAGGACTTATAGGTGGAAAAGTTGTAGATTAAGGTGTATTTGGGTACCCTCGTCTTTTCAATTGGTATCAGAGCCGACAAACACAAAAATATCTAACAATCTGTGTTTGGTGCGATCCAACCTGTACGAATTGAATCTATGTCTGATTCAGTTAACTTTATGCAAGAGCATGAATACTCAAAAGTTTAAGATGTTACCAATTCGTTGACCCATGATATAGGAGTTACAAAAATCAAGAGTACATCTGAGTCATTCTATGATGGAAAAGAAGATGCTGATAAAGAGTTGGTAAAACTCCTAAAGCCTATAAAATCTCTGTCTACAAAAGTGCTAATATTAAAGACAGAGTCAAATATTCTTAAGAATGAGATCAGAGATAAAGAAATGCAACTGAATATTCTAGCCAAAGAGAATATGGATCTCACTATCAAATTAGAAGATCTTGGTAAATCTCTTACTCAATATAAAGAGACACGTCATATGACTCTGACTAATGATGATGTTGTAATTTCTTCTGATAATGAGGATACTAAAAGTCCTTGCTCGACTTTTACACACTGTGATAAAACCGGTTTAGTCATATCTGAAACAGACCAAGATGATGGTAGTTTGCCTAACTACATCAAGTCAGAAGAGGATGAGAAACCATCTTCTACATCTACTGATGATTAGACGAAATCTTGCCCAAAAGAAACTTTGAACCGATTCCGTGAACGTGATCTTAAGGAATATAACTTTCAGTCACTTGACAGGAAACGTATACTTCTTCAAAATACGGTGGTAAAAATATTGAAAGAAGTTTCTTGTCTTAAAAAACTGAAAGATCATTCCTCAGTAGAAAGACAGAATATACCACAACCCGACAAGGTCAACTCAAAAGAATCAGAAATAAGAGTTGATTATCGCTTCTGGAAAAAGGTTCCTCCTCACCCATATCGAAACAGTTCTTGTTTTGATGAAGAACGACTCCAGAAGAAAGGGAAAGAGATAATCTCTGCCAAAGGAAAAAATCAAGAATTTCCGATGATAGTTTTAGATAATCATGCTGATGTGCATCATAAGGAAATCCTTAGAATGAGAAAATCATATGAAAATCTCATTAATAGAATTAAGAGAGATTTATCCTTCTCTGAAAATTCTCACATAAGTACAGTGCCTTCTAATGATCATGTTTTTAGATCAATGAAGGATAATCTTCTTGGGAGAAAATATTTTGGGCAGAAATTCCCAAAGAGAAACATGAACTGTTTCTGATACTCGCTGTAAGCTAGAGCAAGCTTACTCCGATACAACTTAGTTGTATCGAAAAGGTGCACTCTCATCCTCTTTCGTGCTCTTAATTATGGATGAGAAAAGCACATAAAAAACAAGGGCACATGTTCATGGTAGCTTCTATTTTCAGTAATAAGAGATATTTAAAGAATATCTCCCTTTCAATAAAAATAGAAGTTCGAAAAAAATTTGTGTAGTTTCGGAAACCTTGTATTTCAGAACTAAATATATTCTTATCAAAATAAGAAAAATCTTCTCTTAGGTATTCTGTCTTCCCTTGGTAAAACTTTTTGTTAAGCATGTCTCATATAACTCACAGTGTTACAAGGAGTAATAAAAGGGAAGCACGAAAGGTGAAAAACTGTCAAGGATTCGTCTCAAAACGAAGAATCAAGAAGATTGTCTCAAGAATCGTGTCTGATCATAACTCTGATAGATCTCAAGAAGAGTCATGTCTTTTTGCTTTCAATGATTCAGATCTTACCAAGTGGTTTACCACAGATGTTATGTGTGAAGTTATGCATGGGTTTGAAGAACTCATAGGAAATCTATTTAATTTGGTTCAAGGTCGAGATGGACTAAAAGGTAAAATAAAAGAGACAAAAAGTGAGCTTGTAGACTTGAAGCTACAAGTTGAAGAACTCGAAAAACAGAAAGTGGTTGCGGACATGTCTTACAAGACATGCTTCAAAAGTTTGAGTACGATGAAACTTCAACAAACAATAAGAGCACCACTAGAGATTAAGATTCTTGATGTAATTCTTAATTAAGAAGAAAAATAGACATTAGTTTTGATCTCTTTCAATAAGGTCTATTTTGAATAAAACTATTATTTATGAATAAAATTATTAGTTTATAATTTTTCTTGTGATAGTTTTTCGATTACATAGCCTGTGCTTGAATGCTTTATATTATTATTATTATGTGTTTATGGGATGTTTGATTTTGGTTTTCATAACCTTAATATTCGATCTCATATATGGTTTGGGTGACTTTTTATTTTAACGGGATTAAGTTCTAGCCCATGTTGGTAGGCTTTATCAAAGGATCATAAGAGGTTCCGATTGAAACTCATGTGTGAAAAAGTCACAATATGTTGAATCATTTTTGGTTTAGCATAAAAGCATATGTGTTTCGGGGTTTTCAACTTTTGCTATGCATTAGTTAAAACCAGTTTTCAACCTTTCTCTGGTAAAGGTTGGTTTTTGTTGTTGTTATTTTGTCCTGCAAGAGGATGACAACATTAATGGGGGAGAGTTCTAACTTGAACTTGCGCTTAATGACATATCTTTGGGAAGAAGAGGATGCGGAATTTGAGGTAACGAATTTGTTAGTTAATCGTTTTCCTGTTTACGAAAAGCCTTATTTTATTGCATATATTTTGCTTTTGCTTAACAAAATTTCGGTACAATTGATTTTTATTTTATTATGTGTGTATGGATGTGTGTGTGTGTGATTTAATTGTTTCCGGTTGAGAAAAACTATTGTTATCTTTCTTTATTGTTTGGTATAAATTGTTTAGGCGTAACGAAATTTCGGCAATTGCGGTGCTTTAATGTCTATGTTTGTTTCATTTGCTTCTGGTTGAGATAAATAATTATGCAAGTTGATTTATTTGGTTTGTATGAATTGTTTATGGCTTAATAAAAGTTGTCGGGATCATTTATTTAGTCCAATTCGATTCCGGATAAGAGAAACTAAGTTAATTTTGATCTTAGTTAGACTTATCAAAGTGGAGGATTCGGTTATTCAAGTCTAATCGAATGCCTTAACAAGAAATACTAGTTAACTAAACTAGTACTTATCTTGTTTAAAGTGAAAGGTCTAAGTTATTGTTCGAATAATTAGAACCTGGTGAGAAAAATAGAGTTAATTCTGATCTTTATTTTGGTCTTATCAAACAAGCGATTGTATTTGTGCAATCGGTTTCGCAAAAGAACTAAGGTGCTTAGTCGATTTTCCATTTGCTAAACTATTAGGGAAAATTTCTTCGGGAAATTGTTTCCTTGGTAACATATCAAAACAAAATTACTTTGTATTGGTTATCCAAAATGGTATGTGGAACCCTCGTGCTTAACTCTTATAGGTTGCAAGTCTTTTGAGATTTGTAAGATCCTTTCAGTTTGTCCTTTATTTGCTTGTACCTTTGTCATTTTGTGACAAAAATGGGGAGAAATATATGGAGTAAACAAGTGATTTGGTATCACTAAGGAAAGTACAATGGTGCTTAAACGTTATATCTAACAAAAGAGTAAAGCATAGACTAGGGGGGGTAACATATCATATTGATATTTGTGGTTATCTTAACTACAAAGGGAATAACAAAGACGTGCGGATTGAAAATCTACCTATCTTACATTTAGGGGGGGTATTAGATTTGTTATTATAATATAAACACCGGCATTTGTAGATTGAATGTATACAAAAAGTTATTCTCATTGTTGAAACTTGAAATCAAGCGTATGTATAATGAATTCTTGTAATTTGTTTATCCATATGATGTAAGAGTTTTGTCACTAAAATTGACAAAGGGTGTGTGGGGGGGGTATTGTTAGAGCATAGCTCGGTTGAACCCACCAAGCATTGGTATGTCAAGTTTGGTTGTCATATTTTAGTGAACCAAAACTCATTTAAAGAGTCGCTTGATTATTTACTAGAGTCAACTTCGTATAGGTTATCTTGAAAGTTATTAGGATATGAGACATACAAGTATTACTCGAAGACTTGAAGAATGTGACGAAGTAAAGAGCTACAACGACGACATCATCCTTCCTCTTGAGGTTAGTAATATTTTGACTTGAACTGTTTCATTCCTAACGTATCTTTCAAGTCGTGCTATATTGAAAAAATAACTGCGAAGCTGTGAATGATTATACTCTAGTTATACATAGTATTAAGGAATTATAATACGAAGTATAACGCCTATCTTTTGAACTTCGTATATAAGACATCGAAATAATCGTATGAATGATATTGTTATTATGTATGGGTATGGGTGAAGATTTCGTCCTAGGAAACAATTAATGTTTTACATTTGTTTAAAGGAAGTACATTCATAAACTTGTTTTGTGAATCAAAAGGGAAATCGCTAGGCTTATTGGTATTGTTATTCATTGCAAATCTTTGGATTACCAATATGTGTGTTTAGTATAACCGCTCATAACTTGTTTATGTATCTTGGTAAAACTATTCACAATGCCTGACTTATGTATCGGTATGACTTTTATTAGTGAAACCAATCTTAAGTATGATCGATATTTATAATTGGTGTGACCATTCCTAGTCATTGGGTAACCGATCCTAGAACTTGGTAGGACTAATCACAAGATGTGCAATCGATCCTTGTAGTAGGTTAACAATTTTTAGTAATTGGTGTAACCGATCCTATAACTTGTGCAACCGATCACAAGTAAGTACCATAATAAGTGGTAACCGATCCTAGTACTTAGTTAGCCATTTTAAGGAAACTAGTGTAACCTATCCTAGTATACACTTGGAGGTTAAACCGAAACTTGTTTTGGTAGAACCGTTAAACCCATGAATGATGATTGAATGTTTTTGATCAATCACATAGTTCTTGGAAATCAGATGAATCAATTCTAAACTCGTTTGGAAGTGTGGAAAATCGGTTCCAAGATTGTAAATATGAAAGAGGATTTACAAAGTAAAGATGTCGACATACTTTGAACATGTGCAGTAATTCTTATCTACTATTGTTCAAAGATATTCCTTAATAACTAAAGGAGAATCCCGGATCAAAATAAATTGAGAATCTTTTAATTAAGGTTTTTAGTTTTATATGCTTTTAGTTCCAGCAATTAAATGCATATCTTTAGAAAATAAAATTGGTAATGTGCATTTACTAATTAGAGATTTTCTACAGAGATTTCGTTCAATATTTGGACAGAGCATTTCCAGGAATTATGAAAACCGTATTTTGTGTTTATTGCATATCTTTGAGAATATTCAGTTTTGGAAATTCCTTGGTGTCCAAACTTCCTTGGTCTATAAATATTGAAGTTTGCTCGAGCAAACTAATCCTTAGAGCCAGCAAAACTACCTTGTTGTGTTGTTACTGGTGGAGCCGTCTATTCGGAGAGGAAAGTACCCTAATTAGGCGAAATCTCTTACGACCGCTCGTTTTAAAGACTTCTTTGGGATTGGGAAGCTCTACGAGTACTGTTGGTGGGAAACTAGATAATTGCAGTTTATTATTAGTTTTCGGTTGATTTGATTGACGAACGGTTGTTGAACTTTGATTGCACCTAGTTTGTTTATGCTTGAGAATATTCTCTTCGGATATAAGATTCACTCAAACTAGATCGAAGTATCGACGAGGATCTTTAGATTGATTGTAGACCTAAAGACGTCTTGTGATAATCCATTGTTAACAGACTCCGTTCTGTGTGTGATTGATCACAAAAGATTCAAGTTGATTGTGTGCAGGTGTTTATTGAAGAAGATTTGAAGACAAATAAGATTTCTTATTTGAGTTCATAATCTTTGGTGTGCACAAAACTTGATCGGCTGGGGATCTAACTATAATCGGTTTATATTTTGATAGATTGGATTGATTAGTTGAGTAGATCGGCATCAATACATTTCTTTGTGATTTACAGTATTGATTGCATAGTCTAAATAATTACCTTGGTAGTTGTTCAATAGATTGATCTAAGAACCCGACAAAGGAGTTTATTGGGATAAACGGAAGAGCCTTTTGTCAAACTCATATCACGTTGTTTGAAAAGAGTTGTTACCGAACAGATTTGTTGTTCCTTTATTGTTTGGAATACGAACCAAAGGAATTGTTCCAAGTGCGTGACTTATTGCAAGTTGGAGGCGCAGGGATATAGACGGAACTAGGTGAACTATAGGTTTAGTTGCTTGGTCTCAACTATACGAAGTTGGTTTAGATTTTGTATAGCTGCTTACTCCTGAGAGTATTCAATTCTGGACAAGGTCTATAGGTTTTTCTGCATTTGCGGTTTCCTCGTTAACAAAATCTTGATGTGTCTTTTACTTTTCTATTTCCGCAATTATAATTGTTTTTATTATAATTAGAAGTAAAATACAAAAACGTTAATTCCTGTTATAAACCATTGTTTATTTACTAAGATGCCCCCGTGGCTAAGATTATGGTTTCTTCTATCTATATAAATAGAGGCATAATCTCTTGTATTATACACACAATAATAAGAATTCCTCTCCTCTTTGCTCTCTATTTTCTGTCTTCTTCCCTATTTACAAGACGTAATCAGCACGCTCTACACTGTCTGTCTTCTTCCCTATTTACAAGACGTAATCAGCATGATCTACACTGGGCTATATGATCATCGACCATCTCTAAAGTTCAAGAAGAATACAAAAAATAAAAAATTAGAATAAGAAAAGATGTCAAGCCGCAATAGCATGGCAGCGAGAAGAAAAGGAATTTTTATCGCTCGCTTTATTTGATATTTTCAACTAGTTCTTTTTCTGATCAATATATATTGGATTGTGAATTCTAATCAAATCTGTTTTTTTATCTTGCATGCATGTTATTGGAAGATTCCAAAAACTACCCACTACGGTCTTATGCATGGGATGGGTCAACCACTATCAACTACTCCCTCCGTACCACATATATAGGCGGATAGCTAAATTTCTTAGATTAAGAATTCTTTTTTGATTTCATAAATATCCATGACTTTTCCTGTTTGACCCTTTATTATATTCCCTATGTTATATACATAAACTTAATTGTGAGGATAACCAAGCAACATAAATAGGGGTAAAATGGTTAAAATCCATCTTGAAATTACCACTCCGCCTATCTAATGGTACAAGGAAAATGCAATATTCCGCCTATATAATAGGTACGGAGGGAGTAGCTCTGTAACTCAATCACCGAGAGGATTAAACAAGCAAAAGCTACCCATACGCTGATGGACATTGGAGGCTTAAGAATCTTATTTGTTTCACTTTTACAATGGATTTCTTTTTTGTTGCTTTCTTTTTATATTGTCTGATTGATTATTTTATTGTTATATATATATATATGGGTGATTAACTATTTCAAATAAGTTAATTTCCTTTCTTCTCTCTTTTTTATAGAAAAAGAAAAAGAAAAAATTTATCGAAAGATGGTATACAGTTTCTATTATTCTACCCATTGAAACTATAATCATCAAAAAATGGTATTATCGCAACTTCATTACCTTCATGGTAATTAATTACGTGCATGGTTGAAAAACCTACGGCCAATTGATTTTGGTAGCCTTGTCTTTTTTAGACATGGATCATGTGATTTTTATAATCGATTTCTATTTTTTTTTTTTAAAGAAACCACCACGAAGTGGATTTTCCCTATGCGATGACTAAGTCGGCATTTCTTTTTCTTTTTACCGATGCAATTTTGGTATATCGTATATACTATGCGATATTGAAAACGACAATATTTTTTTTTTAATTTGTCGATACAATTTTTTTTTAAGTTGTACAAACCGATTGATGTTGGTTTTTCTCCAACAACTCTCTATAACGAGTTGTAAAAATTGGCATTCTAAGAATATTTTTAGCCAATTTTGGTTATTGATTTCTATTTCTTTAAAGAAATCTGCGTCAACCAAAAAATAGATTTTTCTCTACAAAGAATATGATAATTTCTTTATTTTTCTCAAAAGAAATTGGAATTAGATTTTTATATGGATCCTATAAAAGGAACCCACAATTGGGGGATATCAAAACTAATTGGGGGATATAGGTACAAGACAAAATAGGGATCCAAATAGCAAAGTTGGGTCACCCCTTATCTAATTATTTTTTTAATTCCTAATCTAGCCCTCACTAATCATATTTAGTGGTTAATAATAATTAGTAAAAATGCCACTATCCGGCCAATTGATTTTTTTGGTTTTGAGCGAATACGGCATGGTAATCATGGATTCGAGCATGCGGTACATGTTCAAGCATAGTATTTTGCTAAAATTTCCATGCCGGAACAGGATAAAAAGTATCCGAATGTTGATTTTTTTTTCACTTGACTACCGGCATTGATAGGAAATTCTCGAGCATGCCTGGGGTATCATGTTCGGCATATAGTCTTCATCAATTCCGGCATGGTCTACATCTCTTCCTTTTGAAATTTTTCGGTATTAATCAGGTCCCACCGCCCGGCATGGTGGAGTTGATATGAAGACCATGCCGGTATTGTTTTCGGCATACCATGTTGCTTTATTTTCTATGCCGGAAGTGGACCGATTAATACCAGAAAAATTCCAAACGAAGTGATGAAGACCATCGGGAATTGATGAAGACCATATCTTAGGAACATGATACCGCATGGTCTTCATCAATTCCGGCATGGTCATCATCACTTTCACTATAAAAGGATGAGATTGGTTATTACGTATTCACAATTGCAAACATTAGTGAGATGGAGAATTGCTGCATTCTTGAGGGATATTTAGCAATATTTAGTTCTCTTCCTTGTATTATTCTCCAAAATTTGAAGTTTTTCCACTTGTAGTTGGAATTGGACACTAAAGATCAAGGGGTGCGCACCCGGTTTGTTAGCTAATTATTAACTTAATTTTCTTTTGATAAAGAAAGTGTCCATAATTTTGTAAATCAATATCTTGTTGTCCCTTGAGGTTACGAAGTTATGGAAGATTTGTTTGCATATCTTTAATGCTTTTGGTTTTGACTTATCATTTTTATTATTATTTTATTTATTTATTTTGCCAAAAGTAATCCATGGTTGTCTATTGAGATCACATTTTTTTTTATGTCGAAAGACACATTTCATAATGAGTATATGTCTCGAATTAATCGGATAATACTTTACGAAACTTGAAGTTTTCGTATATGAGATGAAAAACATATTTCCGCCATATCATGGGGAGCCTATACACTACCAAATGTTGGTGTTCGTTGACTTAAAAGTTATATCAATTTCTCCCCCATTATGATTAAATCGAAAATGGCTGCCAGTAAATAATAGGCGTGAAATTATCTCATTTAACTTTTCCATAAGCTAATGCCGTCTGAAAAGGCAAATCCAATCACTTCTAGTAAAAATGTAGTGTTTTTCTACATACTACAGATAGTGCTTCAATAGAGTCTATCAAAAGATCTACATTCTCATAGTTCATAGCTCCTCACTGGAAGATGGGGAGATTATAATGACTGCAGGCGCTGGTACAATTAAATCTTTGAATGTTTTTCACGATATGCATACATTAAGAATTTTGTAGGATCGTCATTAGTTAATACGTTGTCGAATATTCAAATAAAGTAGCTACTAAAATAAATTATGGTGGTTTTGAACCCCTCTGCAGAGTAATATCGACATATGTGATTGGTTGGAATGTAATCCAAATTAGATTGGATTATTATAATTTCTCAAGTGACGCAATATAAGGATCCTTACTCGACTTGACACCTTAAAATTGCCAAGCCTTAAAAATTACAGGCTGGTGTTAGTCATATTGCGTATTGAGAGAAATATATCTTTTTAAGAGCGATTTGAGGTTATATGTTCAAACCCTAGGATTGGTTCATTAATTAACACTTTGTTCTTATAATATGATGCATTTGCGTGGTAGTCTTTAAGGAATCGTATTGCATTCACACAAGATGTGGTTAGAGAACATTATCGAATTTGTAATCTTTGGTGGATTAAAGTTATATTCAGGCAGCCAACTGACTCGCGTACGTCAGATTTAACAATCCTTTGTGTTTTTAAAAATTTGGTACAAAACCAAAAATCCGGATTAATGAGTTGATCATATCAACTTTGTAGGTCTCTTGAGGAGTCCTTTAAAAACACCAAAATCCACGCTTTAGCAGCATAGATTCTATTTTCTTTATTTCTTTATTAAATATGCAGTTAGAATTATGCTAGCTTAAACGATTTTGATGCTCATTTTCTGTAATACTCATATAGTTGAGTTAGCATCCATAAATCGTCAAAAGTTGTACTCTTTTTCCTTCGTTTCAGGTTTTGTCCCACGTGGTTTTCCTGACAAGGTTTTAACGAGGCAACATCTTGTTGACATTTAATTATTTTATTTTATTTATAATGTTGATATTTGTGCTCTTTTTCCTTCGGCCAAATTTTTTTCCCATTGGGTTTTATACTTTTATTGGCAAGGTTTTAATGAGGCAATTTAATTCAACATGATGGTCATCCAAGGGGGAGTTATATAAATTTTGGTTGTTTAGTGGATGCCCACATTTGATTTAACCCAATAAACTTAATCATCTCCTAAGAATTTGGATTTCCTTCTCACAAATACAATTTTTGTTCACATATGATAAGGTATTCATATCTTGGCACTTTGTTGAAGAAAGTACATCAACTATTTCTACAAATCATCTCCAAGAAATTAGCAATCCAAGACACAAATACTTAATGTATTGAAGAAAAAAAAACATGAAGACTCGAGAACACTACTATTGGAAGACTAACACAAAAGAAGACTTCATCAACTAGAAGATTTCGCACGAAAGCATTGCTATCTCATACATTCAAGAAATTCGTTTATCGAAATCGGGAAGTGTCAACTCGAAGATTTGCAAGCCAAGATTTAACTGAAGTACTTATCAGGGGGAGCGCAATCATCAAAGGTGCATTTACCGGACTTATCGCGTTGTACTCTTTTTCCTTCGTCGAGGTTTTGTCCCACTGGGTTTTTCCTTGTCAAGGTTTTAATGAGGCAACATTTGCGTGTCCAACACTGTTTCAAGTTTTTACGTGCTTATACAATTTTAGGTTTTTCTCTTTTGAGTTTTCCTGATATGTTTGTATTGATTTAGCCACTGTGGTCATCAGGGGGAGTGTTATAAACCATTGTTTATATACTAAGATGCCCCCGTGGCTAAGATTAGGGTTTCTTCTATCTATATAAATAGAGGCATAATCTCTTGTATTATACACACAATAATAAGAATTTCTCTCCTCTTTGCTCTCTATTTTATGTCTTCTTCCCTATTTACAAGAACTCCTAATTACTTGATAGCAATCCTATTGTGTTTGGTTAAGTCTGAACCTATTATCAAGTAATCATACTTCGTTGTTATATTGTCTCGATCTCATATTCATAGACGATCACACGAAGTGTGAACCTATTAGTTGTATTGTCTCGACTCAGTCCATAGACAATCACTTTCGGAGAAAGGACTTATAGGTGGAAAAGTTTTAGATTGAGTTATATTTGGGTGCCCTCGTCTTTTCATCTTGACTCCATGGCGTTCATCGATATGAAGACGAAGAACTACTCAGGGAACTTATGGAACTTCATCGACAAAAATGTATGTGGAGACTTGAACTTATCTCATATTTTGAGACAAAAGTCTATCTATTTTATCTCATATTTTGAGAGAAAAGTCGTATAGCTATATAGACTTCGATTATACACATTTGTTATTTTGAGCCGAGTTTATCTCGCTTATATATTTCTCGAAATATGAGTTGGTAAGCTTTCGCTTTGGCCAAGTTCATCTTTACTCGTGACGAAAGTCATGTTGATTATTTCAATAACTTGAAAATCTCTTTGATGAAAAATAGTGTGAATAACAATTATATAACATCCTCTAAGAAAGTTTCAATGATTGAAATGAGAGTTTAGAACATGTAACCATCTTTGGATATAAACATAGCGTGTTCTCACATTTGTGTAAAAGTCCAAAACCGGGAACCCAAAGTATGTGTACCCGTACGCGTACTGGCGGAGAGTTCACGTCTGTGAATTTCTGCTGGAGTTTGAAAGTGAAAAACAAACTCAATCCGGTTACTTAAGTGCGCGTACCTATTTGCATACTTAGGTAGGTTACTTTCTAAAATCGGATTGTTCATGAACTAAACATTTATATAATAAGGAATGCAATCTTTGGAAACCGTGGCTATGGTGTTCATGAATCTATTCGAGTGAATCAAAACCGATTTTGCTTCGATTGTGTCTTGTATACTTGTATGAAATCTAAGCAATTGAACAACTCTCTAACTAGTTCATTTGAGTCATTTGAACTAGTTATGGTTGTTGATGATGGATTTTTGGCAAGGGCTAAAATCGTAACCTTACATATTCCTGATCCAGTAGTCAGATGAATATTGAGACTTTTGTCTCTCATTAAAGCATGAAACTCATGCCACAAGAACCTCTGAATGAGTATACTGTCTGTCATAGCATACATGAATATCCAATCTCTCAATTGAGGCAACGACACATTTCATAAATACTAAACAATTTGAGTAATCACTTTTATATAGAATCGAATTATTGGACGGCTCCTAGACAGCTTGCCTGCTAGTATAGAGCGATAACGTCTTCAGGATGTAACAATGTATTTCCTGACTATATAAAAGACATGTGTATAGAATCTTAATGATTGGACAACTCCTGGACAACTTGCCTGCTAGTATAGAGCGATAATGTCTTCAGGATGCAACAACGTTTTTCCTGACTATACGTAATAAATATGACGCTTCAGCTAGCTCATATCACTCAATTCTCGAATAATTAATGCTCCTAGACAACGTGCTAGTATAGAGCCATCAATTAATTATTTCCAGTCACTAGATTCATTAACTGAATCTCTAGAAAATATTCTACGTTCTTCATAATATTTCATTACTTCAATTCATAGCTCTTCCCAGCAGAATTCCATGGGTTAGTAATAAATATTCAACGAACGGGCATCTGAGCCACTATCGAATAAGCCCCGACAAATGGTGCAAGTGTACTTTGCAATAATGCACTAACCGGGCTACTAGCCGGCCGACCATGCCCTAGCCATGGCTGGTCCCACACCTTGCCACCCCTTATTTTATTATTATTATTATTGTTGTTTCCTTCATCTCATGGAAACTCCTTCGTTTTAAAGAAACTCCTTCATTTCAAAACACTCCTTAATTTCATGATATTTCCTTCACATCATGAAAATAATATAAAATTAGGAAATGGGTCATGGGACCGGGCTCATTAGCCGGCCGGCCATGCCTTAGCCATGGCCAGTCCCACATCTTGTAATTCCTTATTTTATTATTATTATTTCCTTCATCTTATGAAGTTCCTCAGTTTGAGCAAAATCTTGATTTCTTCATATTTTCTCAAATGTTGCTCAAACGCGCATCAGAAAATATCGAAATTCTCAGGACTGAGACACGAACACTATGGTAACATGGCATATTACCTTGACCGACCTAAGTTGGCCCTTTGGCTTGCAAGAAGCAGGTCCCACACATTTTCATCATTTGACCTAATTTGTTCGCATTAGGTTCAAAATCTAATTTGGAATTTCATCTAACGATCGTCAGTCAGTCCATATGTAATTTTGACAAACTCAATATGCAGCTTTAGCCCATACGTAAATTATCTATTTTTTCAGATATATGTAATTTTGACAAACTCAATATGCAGCTTTAGCCCATACGTAAATTATCTATTTTTTCAGATTATTGGTCAGCTTGGGAAGGGAGTCGTATGAAGTGTGGGAGCTTCTGCGTGCATTATTCTACCTTCTATTGGCATGGGAATGTTGCTCTGCGAACCCTGTCCGGCCTACTTCTCTACCTAGCTTTTTTTTCGTCTAATCTAACTAGCCAGCTTGAGGTATATGCTCGAGTATGCATCTTCTGCTGTGTACAACTTTGGTACCTTACACACAAAAGTTGTGTGTTTTTCCTTCATTAATATATAAAAGGAAATGCATACTAACGAATATTCAGCAAAAGATAAAAGATACTGAAAACTGGAAAGAACCAACCATCACTAATTTCATGTCTTTAGCTACAAAAATAAAGTTCAAGGTGGGAACTAACATAACTCTCTTACTAAAACCGCAAAGATGCCAGATAAGGAACCTAGAGATGTTTTGATAAAGCAACTTAGATTGTCTCTCTAGTTCATCCTCCTGATAAGTTTGTTAATGTAATCTTCACGGTTTCCTGCATCACCTCCTTCAACATAATGGTTTCTCTTCTTCTTGAGCCCACCCAAAGGTGCACTCAGCTTAAAGGGCCATAGGAAGTTGTTTGCTTGCTTGAAGTGGGGACCAACTGTCATGATCTCATGAATAAGATCTTCAATGCAGATGATTCCGTACTTGCCCAAACCCTGCGATTGAGTTACAACATCTTAGAATCATTTCCAGAACTGTTAAAACTTGATACCAATTATGTGAATCGTTTCAAACCTGTTCGATAATGGAATTGTCGGTCAAAGCGGTTCTTCGCTTGTTAAGCTTTCCATAACCCCTTTTGTAGATCAATTCCTTGACAGTCTTAAGATTGGGATATCTAAAAGATTAGACAGAAAAGTTCAAATTCAAATTCAAAGTCCCACCACAAAAACTGGACATACATAGCTGCACCACAAAACCAAACATAGACAAATCGGAAGATACACACCCATAGGTAACGTAAGGCCCAACTCTTTGCAACATCTGTAATGTGGCTTTGTTCACCTTAAGAAATACTCCATTAAAGATCTGCATTCAGACGAAATGCATACACATTAAGGCCAACTGTTTTCTCTGCAGAACTTGTCAACATAAAATGACATTTACAAAACAAGACTACCTAATTCTCACAGCTTTCTACCAGATCTTACAACACCCAGGTCCATTTGGTTGTAGGTATAATAGTAGTATTTGTAGGTATACTAATTTGTGTAGTCCAAACACCTCGGACATGAGGACATAGCTAACCACATATACCACCAGAGACGTTTTCACATTAGTAGTGGTTATGGTGTTTATAACTATCCTACTCGGCCTGATGGCATGAGGAAATTGACAAATGACTACTCACGGAGTAGAACGTGGGTAGAAACAAACATAATCTTAAAAAAGTATGATCCTATCTATAGGCAGACAAGCAGGAATCAATCACCTGTCTTAGACGCAAAAGCTGCAAAATCTTTTTTGATTTTGGGTCCATAGCATTGATACTGCGAAACAACAAACAAAGTATGATCCAAATGAACGTCAGAAAATTAAATATGTTTAACAAATAACAAAATATCCATACCCCCTGATTCGAACGATAAAGAGCAGCTTAGCTTCTGGGTTAACGTAAAATCCTCCTTTCAACTTCGCCTCACGCTTCAAATTGATTAATTCCCTTTCCTACACAATCAAAAATATTTCATCATTTAGGTGAAAATGCATATTGGAGATGATTCACATGAATTGAGAAAAGCCTGAACTATTGACCTTTTCGCTGTATTCCTGATCATACTGCTTAGCTCTGTTGAAAATAAGTTTTCTGTTCTCAGTGTTCTTCTTCTTGGCAGCTTCGAGTTCTTGCTTCTTTGCTAGTTCCCATTCATCACTCCTCTTCTGCTTCTTCAAAAAGGACTCTGGAACCATGGGCCCTGCTTTGACTTCTGTGGCCATCTCTTCTCTGTAGATCATTCATCCAGTCAATAAATATAAAAACCAACAATTAAGAAATCTAGCAACTGTTAACTCCATCTTAACTACATTACACGCGTATGAAACACACCAACTATAGGAATAGAGGTGTAAAGACAGCCGTATCACCTTAATAACATAAGAAAATGTGCCTAGTCGGAAACAAAAGTTCAAATCATGCCTAGAAAACCACTTACAAGCTTAAAAACTAAGATACTAAGCATATAAGACATAAAATGGCAGCGTACATGCACAATAAGGAAAAGCAGAAATAACAGAAGTCCCAAATTGAAAACAAAGTATACATCTTCAATCCTAAATGCTGATACCCATTCGAAGAAACGCTGCTGAATCGCTGAAGTATATATACAATCATTGGTATTAAAAGATGCTAAACTACAAAGTATATCAGCATCAGTATTGAACGAAGACACCCAATTCAAATTCATTTCCTAGTACTAAACTGAAACATCATTAGTCATCCAAACCCACCGAGGAAATCTTATCGATATCAAAAGTACACAGACCAAAATTGGTCATGAGGTTCAACTAACCACCACCAGTTGATCTGTGTACTTCTGGTATCAACTCAAACACCCAAGTTACCCCTAAACGTATCACAAATTACCCTGTACCACAAGCCCTATTCCCTACCAAACCAAAATACATCTGTTATGGAACACAGATTCAAAATGAAGTAAACTTAGTTAACGATCTCCTGATTTCAGACTGCAAAAAACCAATTAAACAAAATCCCAAATAAAAACCCTAGAAATCAATAAGAAAATCGTTTATAATAACTCAGAAAGCTCAAAATGAAATAAATAAAATCAACTGATAATTGTTTATCAGTCGAATCGATTCAGTATTAGTAGATAGTATTAGTAGATTAATACCTGATTTTAGAGGTGAGAAACCCTAGTTTTGGAGAGAGAAGAGAATGAACTATTTATATGAAAGAAAAAAAGAGGTTGAATATCAACCCTAGTTTTGGTTGCGGCATGAGCGAATTCCCAGACAGAAAAGTGACTTAGTACTGTGGGCTTTGCAAAAATCAGAAAGGACATGAGCGAATTCTAGGCCCATATACAAAAGTGACTCAGTAATGTGGGCTTCGCTTGACTTTTTGAGCCGAATTTGTCGCACCGTTTCTGGTACAGAATGGAAAATGTGAAAACTAAAGACAAACCCATTTTACAGATTTCTTCCACTGTGAAAACCACGCCCAGAAAAGTTCAGGCGCTCACCCAATTTCTGGGGTAAAATTTCTCCCACACCTAGAATTTATAAAATTATGTTTCAGTCTTTTTTTTCTTCATCTTCATCTTCAATTCCTTTTCTTCTTCCTCTCCACTCTACCGTGAATTCCCGATGAGTAAAATTATCCATCGAAAAACCCTAGAAATCAAATCAGTCAATATGAATAGTTAGTCCTACACTGTCTGAAACCGAGAGAAGAATGACGACACATAAAACTCAGATAAGGGGAGAGATTCATGGGGTTGTGGGAATTGATTTCGAATTTAAGATTGAGAAGAACAGAGGCTGCTGAGATGGGGAGATGAAATTAATGAAATTCAGAGTGAAGTAACTAGAATTTGACCACAGAAGGAGATGAAGTTGTTGGAGCTGAGATATGTGCTGATTGTTAGGATTTGTGAGAAGAACACAGCCGAGAAAAGATTCAGTCGAGTTGAGATCGATGGGGATTTCGAATTTGTTGCAGTCAAGAATAAGATGAAGATGAATTACATCTTGTGATGTTGTTGTTGTTAATGAAATTAGGGTTCTCAGATGAGGTGGAAGATGAAGAAGAATTGAAGTTCAGCTGCAATAGAAGATATGAGATGATGTTGTTGTGTTGTGTTATTTGAGAGTTTGGAAGAGATTGATTTGACAGGGAGAATATGGCCCAAGTTTATAGATGAATACCTAGGTCTGGGTTATAAATTGCAATAGCTGCAGAAATGGTGATGGTCACTGTCAAGGATGTAAAATGGGTTTAGGTGGATGGATATGAACTTACAGGCTAGATTGTGAGTCATTGTAGGTGGTGGATTTTTAATTGGTGGTACTAGAAATGCAGCTGAGAGTATTGCAGGGAGTAGGAGATGAAATTGGTATTGGATGAATGTTAGATGTATGCCTAGGTCACAGGTTGTGGAGTTGCAGCTGTTGCAGAAAGTGGTTATTGAATTCGAAGTTGCGGCTTAACTGATGTCGCATGTGGATATGAGATGGTGCAGTGAGCTGCAGGTTAAGCTGGTACTGGAAATGCAGCTGTTGTTGTTTCCATTGTTATGGATACAAGGAATGGAGAGTTGAGTAGATGTTGTAGAAAGTGGTTATTGAATTCGAGGTTGCGGCTTAACTAATGTCGCAGGTGGATATGAGATGGTGCAGTGAGGTGCAGGTTAAGCTGTTGTTGTTGCCATTGTTATGGATACAAGGAATGGAGAGTTGAGTAGATTTTGATACAAGGTTTTTGGAGGCACTGAGTATGGACATGACTGAGATTGCAGGCTTGGCTGCTGTAAGAATGGAGTTAAGAATGTGCTTTGTGGTTTGATGGGCACTGGAAGTACTTGATGGCAGGGTTACAGAGCTGTAGAATGTTGATTGCAGATGCAGTTGGAATTGCTACTATAGAAATGGTGTTGTTATGATGTTGTAATGTATTTGATGCAAATGGACTGAGCTGCAGAACTTTGGATGCATCTTAGGGTTGAGTTCTGCTGAAATGAAGCAAAGGGAATTGCGAAGCATTATATGTATGTTTAGGTGGTGATGGAAGAAGTTGGGGTTTGAGCAAGAAGAAATTCATGGAATCATGAAAATGGATGATTGTATGCAAGAGAAGTTATTGAAACATGGAAGTTATTAAAACAGGAAAGAAGATGATGATGTTGTTATGACTGCATAACCTGTCATGCAGTCTAGAAAATGTCTGCATAACATGTTATGCAGTCATGCAAATGGATGCATACTGTTATGCATCTACAAAAGTTGTTGCATAACTTGTGATGCAGTCCAGAAAACGATTGCATAACACGTTATGCATCAACTTATTTGTTAGTATCGAAACCAACAATAAAAAAGACTGCATAACTTGTCATGCACCTACAATAATATCTGGATAACATGTTATGCAGCCGTGAAAATGGATGCATAACCTGTTATGAATTCGAAAATGTGGTTGCATAATGCATTATGCATCGAGAAAATTGTTGCACAATCTTTTATGCATCGAGAAAATAGATGCATAACCTGATATGCATCCGTAAATATGGATGCATACTGCATTATGCATCAATTTTTTATATACACACTAAAATCAACCAAAACAATGGTTACATAACTTGTTATAGATGCATAACTTTGTATGCAGATGCATAATTTGTTATGCAGTCGAGAAAATGGTTGCATAATTCGTTATGCGTCTGCAGAATGTGTTATGTATCTTTTTTGGTGGTTGCATAATGGTTATGCAGTCAGTTTTCGAAATTTTGCCTAAAATGATGATCACCTCCGATTTTTTCGTGAAATTTTTTTTTTGATATTGTTGTTTATACTCGTTGCGTAGCTCTCTTAAAAAGATTTCCAACGATATAAAATTTGTAAAATTCCAAGGCACGGATTTTTAGATATGTTATATCCAATTTGCGTTGCCAATTATACCCCTGATGCATAACCCGTCATGCAGATGCATAATCCGTCATGCATACATTTTTAATAATTTCATATAATTATGGGTGTCACGAAAATAAGTATGGGTGTCACGGTACCTAAAATTAATTGTGGGCCTGACAATGAGAATATTGTTTTTTTTTTTGCCTGCGCCTGATTTTCCCATGGAAAATACGCGTATAAACCGGGAAGTTCAGAAAATACACGTACCTGGTTCGGAGATTCGCCGATTTATACGTTCCGACCAGTTCGTCGACGAATTGCTAACTAGGGACGATCCATTCATTTATGTGGGAACCAGTTCGTGAATCATTCGATGAAATTACTAATTAGGGCCGATCCATTCATTTATGTTGAGCGTACAAGCAAGCTATATTAGATCACGGTCTCGTGTTCTCATTGTTCGATGATATTATCACGTTCACATGGTGCACAAGATCTTCTTGTTCCCGTGGATGTCAATGATTTCATTGGGAGCTCGGAGTATTTTCAACGATTTCCAAAATAAACTGCTATCTTCTTGCTCCCGTGGATGCCAATGATTTTATTGGGAGCTCGGAGTATTTTCAACGACTGCTATCTTCTTCCGTCCGATGTATGGTAAAATTCCGACGATAACATAAAAGTACACGTCCGATGTACTCCTTTATAATCCTAATTCATATGAGCCCCACATTGAATGGTGAGCATCACCGTTCGCTTAGAGAAGAGAATCGCTTAAAAGAGTATGTACATTCGCTTAGAATAAACCTAGAGAGGACAGTTGGCGAGACTCTATTGGTTGACAGGTTATATTGATATTCGTTCATCTTAAACCTTCCCCTATAGGGTATCAACAGATTAAACCCTAAAACCATTATTGCCGCCTTCTCTCTTTACCATACCCTTTTCCTTTTCTCCACTGAAAAAAAACACCCAAACATACATGTTCTAATGCACAGGAAAGAACTCTTTGATCCTGTTAAACATTAATGGTTGAGATCTTTCAGGCTTCAAACAAGAGGAATTTCTAAGAACATAAATGATGAAACACCGTTTTTACTTTCCCTTAATCTTCACTAATAAAACCTAACACTAATAAACCAATAGATGGTCGTGCTTAATGGTCCTCGGATTGGTTAGTCTTTAAGTAACAACACTTGGAGGAAAAGGTTCATCTCTTACTTCATCATCTGTTTATTTCGTTGCAACTGGAGTCAGTCAGGTAAACATCGATTCATTAATACTTGAAAAACTAATATCTTCTTCAGAATCACTACCTCTTTCACAAAAACCACTGCTCAATATCTCAAACCATGTTAGAAACTTAACAACAATTGAAGCACATGCATGTCTTGTTGTTCTTCTAAACAAGATGATCATCACCATAACTGGAATTCGTTATGTTCTTCTCGTTCTCATTACTGATACCCTAAATGGAGAAGGGGGTCCGTTTGCATTAGAATCTCTTGATTTTGGTTCTGCTTTAGGGTTTTTAGATTCCTTGTGTAAGGTAAATGGTAAAATAATTGAAGATGTAGGGGTGACTGATGAGGAAATAACTCTTTTAGAGGAATCTTGTTATGCATTGGATGTAATTTTTCACTTTTAGATTGTTGTTCGTCTTCTTTGAGTACTTGTTGGATGATCTTGTTGCGGCGTTATCTTGTGAGGCGTCGAATAATATTTTGGATTCTAATGATGGGTTTTCGGAGAAAGATATGGTTGTAGTTGCCAGTGATTTTAAGGTTTTACTTACCGGGTCGAAATTGGTTAGAAAAAATGGTTCCAAGGTTGTGTCTGAGATACCGAGAGGTGCACGGAGTTTAAGGGAGATTGTTAAGCAGGTACACTCAACAATGCGTGTGAAATTGAATAGTAGTGTGGGAATTGATAAGGATGGTAAATTGACTAATGTGAGGGGTGGGAAACAATTGGTGAACACAATGAAGTCTTTGTCGTCGGCGCTGATATATCTAGGTGAGAGCAGTTTGTTGGAAAATGGGTTCAAATAGAGGATGAAATAAACATAAAGAAATTGTTGTACTCAAAAGCTTTCAAGGCTCATACGATTTCTTTTAGACAATTATTTCTACCCTCCCAATAAATTGGCGATTACAACAGATATGTGAAATAATGCCTTCAGGATACAATGAAAGCCCTACAACGGAAATTGAATTCAAGGTTTGTACCCCTTGATCCAATCAAGAACACATGTAAAAGTAATTTGATGATGCTTTGTTTAAGAGAGAAAACGAGAGAAGGTTTTTTCGATGATGTTTTCAACGAGTTATGGGAGATGCCATTTATAGGGATTTTCGCATCTGTTGAGAATACATATTTTCACTCGAGTCTCTTCATCATCAGACATCAATGGCGTCTGTTTGATTTGAATATTCTGGATAGTTTGTAACGGTCGAAACAGTTACCCTGAACCAAAAAATTCTTCCGGGGGCGTTGCCCCCTATACCCCCACCAGGGGCGGTCCCCCCTGGACCCCCACGACCACAGCCTGGGGGGCTACGCCCTCCAGGACCCCCCTTGGATAGCACAGTTTGAAAATATTCCAACATTCTCCCCTTATTTTCAAAAACCATAAAACAAAGTTAAAAAACTTTTAAATCAGAGTGACTGCATCACCGAAGTGAGCGCCTACGTACTCGAGTGGGATCAAGCCATCGTAGTTCAAGCACAATTGAGACTAAGCATCATCGTTGAAATCAACACATAAATGATAGGTATCTTTTGGATTTGAACCTTCACTTAGTGTAAGAAACTCAAAGCCTTATCGAGATTCTATGGTAAAACCAGTCTTGAACCAAGTATCCCTTATGATAAAACCGGAGTCTCCACACATATTGATTTCATAAATCATGTGTTATGTAGCCAAGCACGTTAATGGCCAGTGTTCATATCCTGGATTACTTGAGAAACGACATAACACTCCCACGGCTTGGGCTATGTCCGGTCTTGTGCAATGCATAGCATACATAAGACTTCCAATGACACTTTGGAATACTCAAGTTGTGCATGAGTACGTCAGGTGTTCTTCTTTAACTTGATAGTATGGTCTAAAGGAGTAGGTCTTGGATTGTCATCAAAGTGACCATATTTCTTGAGAAATTTCTCAATATAATGAGATTGGGTTAAAGCCAACTCATTTCCCTTTCTTAGGATCTTAATTCCCAAGATTACATCAGCCTCTCCTAAATCCTTCATATCAAAGTTAGAGCTAAGAAACTTCTTTGTTTCTTCCACAAATGATATGTTAGATCCAAAAATAAGCATATCATCAACATACAAACAGAGAATTACACATCCGTAACTATCATGCTTACCATAGATACATTTATCCGCATCATTCACCACAAAACCATATGACAAAACCACTTTGTCAAACTTCTCATGCCATTGCATGGGAGCTTGCTTCAAGCCATAAAGAGATTTTACTAACTTGCAAACCTTCTTTTCTTGGCCCGGCAATATGAAACCTTCAAAGTTGTTCCATATATATTTCTTCTTCCAAATCTCCATTTAGGAAGGCGGTTTTGACATCCATTTGATGAATAATTAACTTGTGAATAAAAGCAAGTGCTATTAAACAACGAATATATGAGATGCGAGCAACATGAGCATATGTATCAAAGTAATCAATTCTATGTATTTGCTTATAACCCTTAGCAACTAATCGCTTTGAACTTATCAATGGAATCATCGGCATTCATCTTTCTCTTGAAAATCCATTTACATCCAATAGGCTTTACTCCCCGAGGTAAATCACAATATATCCAAGTACCGTTGGTCAAAAGAGAGTTCTTTTCATCATTGAAAGCCTCTTTCCAAAAACTAGCATATTTGGAACTCATAGCCTCAGCATAAGTTTTAGGGTCATCATCAACATGCATAACATATTTGGTAACTCTAAGAATTCTATTCTTATTACCTTCTACAAGATATGTTATAAAGTCCTGACCAAAATTTTCTCTATTCTTGCTCTCTTACTCCTTTTAGGTTCGATATCTTCTATTGGTTGAAGTATCCTCCATGTCTCGAGTAGGAACAGAATGATCATCATTCTCATTAGTCTCTTCGATTGTAGACTAGGTAACAATGAGTTCTCCATGGGTTGCATTTGAGAACTGTTCCTATTTAAGTTCTCAAAGAATTCCACATCTGATTCTATAATCTCAAAAGTGTCAAGGATTAAAAAATCAGTAGGTGATACTATTAAGAGAGTATCCCACAAAAGCACATTTATAAGCCCTGTTTCCAGGTTTTGGTCTTTTAGGATCGGGCTTTCGAACATATGCTAAGCAACCCCGGACTTTAAGTCTCTTCAAGTTTGGTTTCCTCTTAAACCACAATTCATAAGGAGAAACATTCTTCTTTTTCAAATGAACTCTATTCAAAATATAACATGCGACAACATAGCTTCACCCCGCAAGGAATTAGGCAAACTAGAACTTATAAGCATGCAATTAACCATATCAATCAAAGTTCTATTTTTCCTTTCGGCCATACCATTTTGTTGAGGTGTATAAGGTGCAGTAAATTGATGAATTAAACCATACTCTTGACAAAAGAATTTAAATTCATTAGGAAAATATTCACCACCACGATCGAACGTAAAATCTTAATTTTCGGTCTAATTGTGTCTCTACTTCGCTTTGTATATTTTGAATATGTCAAAAACATCATCCTTAGATTTCATCAAATATGTATAAGCATATCTAGTACTATCCTCTATAAAAGTGACATAATACTTATTTCCACCACGAGTGGCAGAACCATGCAAATCACCCACATCACTGTGTACTAATTCAAGTAAGGAAGAGTTTCGTACTACAGACTTATGGGAAATTCTAGTTATCTTTGCTTGCACACATATTTCACATTTAGAAGCATGATCAAAATTGCAATCGGAAATCAAACCTAATCGTTTCATTTCTAAGGGAACCATAATTCACATGACCAAACCTAGCATGCCATAAATTACGAGAGTCAACAATATAAGCAGAACCATTATTTATTAAATTAAGCTTAATCATCCCATTACAAGCATATCCTTGTCCAATAAACACACCATTTTTTGGACAATATTAGACTCATAGGTCGTCTTGAATCCAGCCTTCATAACAAGGTCGCCGAAAACAAGGTTCTTTACAATGTCAGGGACATGTAACACATTAGTAAGAGTAACATTCTTTCCCGAAGTAAACGAGTTCAACAAAGTGCCTTTCCCAATGACTTTCTTTGTGTTGGCCGTTTGCATGGAGACAACTTCGTTTCCTTCTCCACTAACCGGTTCGTATGTCTTGTAAAGATTTTTATCCTTACGAGATATGGACGGTTGCACCATTGTCGTACCACCATCCACCCCCGGTTCAAGAAAAATGACATTGGCGGCTTGCACCACAATCACAAGTTTGTCATCGACCATATTTGCCTCATTTTTCCGGGTTCTGTCGTTGTTTTTCTTTTTGAGACGATAGTCGCGAGCAAAATGGTAGGGTTTGTCACGCGTAGTAGCAATTGCCCTTCTTCTTACTCTTCTTGTTGGGATGATGCTTCTTAAACCGAGTATCATTCTTAGGTTTCAAGGAATTCGGTGTCTCTACGCTATTCACCTTAGAATGGTTTTCATTTGTGGACTATCCTTAAGTTCTCGTTTACGAGAGTCCTCTTCTATTCGAAGATGACGCCGTAATGCCTCTAAATCATAGTCAGTCTCAAAGATGCTTGATTTTCTTCTTATAACCATTCCAAGAAGGGGGAAGACGAGAAATATTAACCCCGACAACAAACGCGAAGGAAGTTCAATTCCAAGATCCTTAAGATGATTAACAATGAGTAAAAGTTCATCGACACGGGCAATGATTGACTTCTTCGTCAACCATCTTAAAATCCATGAAGTTGCAAGTCGAGTTTCTTGTTGCTTGCTTGTAAATCTTGTATTTGTTGTCAAGCGAAATCCATAATTCCTTTGCGCCGCAATACTCCGATGTGCATTATAAACAAGAGTTTCCAGGGCATTCAAAATATGACCACGGCACATGAAATCATCTTCCTGACGCTTCTTTCGTTTGGTAATCAAATCAGGAGTATCATTGTATGACGGTGTAGGAATCTCCTCCAATCCATCTTCAAGTATGTACCATAACTTGATGGTGATCAGAGGAAAAACTTCGCAGTCTCTTGCCAACGAAAGTAAAATTTTCACCATCAAAAGTCGCGAGTAAGGGTTTGTTCATCACTTACGAGGATTGTGCGGTAGATTGAAGTTGAAGATTCACCCTCCATTGGCGCAAACTAATTGTCTAAACTGTTGAAAAATGGGTTCAAATAGAGGATGAAATAAAACAAAGAAACTCAAAAACTTTCAAGGCTCATACGATTTCTTTTAGAATATTTTACTACACTCCCAATAAATTGGCATTACAACGGGTATGTGAAATAATGCCTTAAGTACAATGAAAGCCCTACGGAAATTGAATTCAAGGTTGAAAAACCTTGATCCAATCAAGAACACATGTGAACAAAATTTCGATGATGCTTTGTTTAAGAGAGAAAACGAGAAGGTTTTTTCGATGATGTTTTCAACGAGTTATGGGAGATGCCATTTATAGGGAACTTGGGAATACATCTTTTCACTCGAGTCTCTTCATCATCGACATCAATGGCGTCTCCGTTGATTTGAATATTTGGATAGTTTGTGCGAAACAATTACCCCGAACCGTGGATAGGGCGTTGCCCCCGCAGGCGGTCTCCCGGGACTTACGACCCACATGGGGGCTACGTGGTAGGCCTTTGAATGGTCTTATTTTAATGCCTACTTGTGATAACCGCAAGTGCACGACTGTTGGAGGCGTGCTATGCCGAACCACGGGAGATTGCTATGATTGATCTATGGCTATGCTAGACCGAATTCAAGGAGAGTAAGTGACACTAATTCAGGGTTGTCGAAGCGACCGAGGTGAAGATGTGACTCTAAGCTAAAAAGCCGTAAACAATATAGAAAGAGCACTAGAGTGTCGAATCCACCACCTAATCTTAGATACATCAGTTCATTTTTAATATTGTTCTTGTCCCCTCGTAATGGATGCCGATAAGATGCAAGTTTGCCTTTCATCCAGTGGTCTCAATGGATGGCTTACTATCAACTAAGGCCATTAACTAATCCCTAGTATTAGCTGCCTTGTCATAGTACAACTAATCACAGATCAATTCTTACTACTTAGATGATTAAACCTATCTTAAGATGGATATTCTAATCACAATTAGGGTATCTCTCCCAAGCACTAATTGTCTTCAGTCGGGCACAACTAGTCGAGGATTAATAGCATTCAATGAAGCATGAATTGCAACACAATCAACATAGTATTTATCCAACTACAACGCATACATGACATACACCGTGAAAGTAAAATCCCGAGTGTTAAGATTATATTTATCCTAAACAATATAGCACAACAAGAACAAGTTATCAAAATATGAGCAAATCTTAGCAACAGATTATGGGTTTCATCTCAACCCTAGACAATGTGATTAAAACATGAGAGGAAATAATAAAACACAAATTAACCTAAAATTAAACCTAAATTGGTG
>JAJJWW010018276.1:0-89886 GCA_023531295.1 Papaver armeniacum
GTTATATTTTGCTTTAAAAATTAAGTCTAAAAATCTGCTTTCACAAGTCTCAACGAACCTATTACTACAACATCATTGAAAATAAACCATCAATATTGAACTGCAACTATTGGAAGTTTCTTATAAAAACCCCTAAATCTAACTTTATCGCCATCTACTCCTAGTTCCTGATTAAAATCAATTGTTACACCTTCAAGAGCCATGATTTCTCTCTTAGATTTCAGAATTTTTCTGTTTAGGTTTGAGGGAATAAGAAGAAGATGAATAAGGGAAGGAAAATAACACCACGGGGCCTATCCATCATACACTAGACTAGCCAACGCATTAGAAGCAGAAGACGACAAAAAGAAAATTTATTTCTCTCTCTCATTTCTTCTGGTGGTCAACCGACAACCTGGTCTTCTCTAGTCCTTCTGAAGTACTTAATCATTTTCCCCTAATTTTCGTTAATAGTTTACTCAAATTATGATTAGCAATCTCTAGCTAAGGTTTTGAGTTGAATTAAGTTGACATCGTTGGCTGGTTAACTGTTGATACTTGATCTTGCATGATATTGGGAGAGATGAATTTGACTTTGTTATTAAAATTTCGTTATTTCAGATTCTTGAAACTGCTTTTTAGAGGGAAACTGTTGGATTAGTTCAGATTCTTGAAACTGCTTTTTAGAGGGAAACTGTTGGATTAGTCAGTAGAGAGCAAATACGTTGAGAAGGTAAAAATTTAGTTAGTTATTTACGAGTTTTTAACTTTTTTTATTTTATTTTTTAAAATTTTAGTTGAATTTATGTGTAAAAGCAACGGTGAGTACCGTTTGTCTAGGTGGTCTTTAAGATTTTCACCATCAATAATTTTATAATGTTAGTAGTACTCAGAGGGCACATAAGTACTATGCCCATGATCGCCAATGTTTAGTTGTTAAGTATCCTTGAGGTTGCATTATTCTTTTAAACTCTACAATCAGTACATACAAAAGCTTCTCCAGGTAAGGAACCTACGAGATGATACAAATGGCTCCTAGACACTTTATATTGTTATTTGCATGAAAGTAGGTTTTGCTTTCCTTCTGCAATTTGATTAGCATTTTTAACTTCTTGGTGTAATGGATAATTTTAGCGAGAGGAGGGGGAGGAGCAATGGTGAATGAGAAAGATTAAATAAGTAGTGGGGACGTGAGCAGCTAAGAATTCAAAGTAATGCTCTTTTTTAGTGGTAGGTGATGAGTGCCAAATAGTGCATATTTATACACCTTTTTATTGGCATTTTACTCATCTTTTGCGCTTAGAAATCAGATATTATCCCATATTTTGTGTTTTCTTTGTTTTCAAGAATAAATATTTGTATTAATTAACTTTGTGTTTTTAGGCAATAAATAAAGCTCGGAGAAGCTGAGGAGCCAAAGAGCGAAGAAGTGGAGTCGAGCATCTATGGAGCAGAAAGCCAAAGCCCCGCGCGCAACAGTTGCAACCCAACAAGTAGCAACTCATCTACAAGACATGGGCTTGAGCTGGAGCAACCCGCGACCCGGATCCGAGCCCGTCCACTCCAAACCGTTGAAATCTCTCTCATCCACATCCTACGGTCGCTACAGCCGCCTCATCAACCCTCGATGTACTCGCGCAACACCAGATCGCTCCAAAAACCGGCTACCTCTCTCAGCCGTTAAGATCTTCTCCAACCAATCCGACGCTCGCTCCATCAGTCTCATCAAAGCTTGATGTTCATGCCTCACAACAAAATCCCTAACCCTATACTACCCACTCGACCAACCCTATTCTCAACTTCATTTTCTCTTTCTTCTTCTCCTCCCTCACCCCGACGCCACTCAGAAAGCAGAGCTCTGCAAAACCCTCCGCCACCATCTCTCCTTCTCCTCTTCTGTCACCATCACCCTCCACAGCTAACATGACCACACCTACTCCATCACTCTTCCTCGAGTTATCTTTCTCTTAGCTTCTCAAGACCCTAGAAGCTAGTTTAAAGATAACTAGAAGTTAGGGTTGTTCACCTAATCAAACCAAGAGGAGTTCGAGAGCGACGAAGGGAAAGGCTATTCAGAGTATGGGTTGTGTTATTTTTCAATTATTTTCACTTTTAAAGAAATTAGGGTTTGGTTGAATTGCATGTATAAATAGAGGAGTAGAGAGTGAAATTAGTTACGCCTGGATTAGCCAGTGCTGTCAATTAGGTTTAATTTCTGTTTTTCATGTTTTAATTTAGTTGCTAGGGTTTGAGATGAAACCCTAATTCACGGTTGTGTTTAAACTCAGTTGAAATCTTCTTGCATGCTTAATATTATTAGATAACTTCAATTCTAACACCTCAATGTTTTTCTCTCACAGTTCATGCCAAGTATGGATTGTAGTTAGGTTCCATCTATGTTGAGTGTGTTACAGCTTTTGTTTCAATTATTAAATGCTAATTCCTTTGATTAGTTATACTTGATTAGATAACTAATGCTCGGGTTAGTACCCTTAGCCGGTATTTGAAGTTTTACATGGAGAAACTCCTTAGTTAAGTGGCAGAATTGACACACTGCCCTTAGCTACTATAGGAACAAGACTTTTAACTTAGTTGAAAGCACATACTAGGAATTTAGTGGTGGAATTGATAACCCAAGCATACCTTTGTCACTGTTTACCTTAGCATAGCTTCACTACATTTTAACATCCGCCGTATCGGCACATTATCATCTGTTATCACTTGTTACGTCACTAGAATTCAGTTAGCAAGCCATAGATCATTGTAAGCACCCCTCGTCTCTGTGGATCGACCCGTACTTGCCGCGTCTCCGATAGACGCCGTGCACTTGCGGTATAACCCGTAGGCCATAAAAATAACCCATCTTTCGGGCCTACCAAGTTTTTGGCGCCGTTGCCGGGGACTTGGCGCGTGCCTTGCTGATTTTTGTGCTTGTCTTTACTGATTTCATATCCTCCTGTACATATTCACCTTGATTTTTGCTTTTAGCTTTGAAATTTTAGCATCTCTGTCCTATAACTTAGTTTCACTTGCATTCTTTTTGTTAATCCCGCATCTTAGTATAACTTAGTTTCATTTTTTTTTTTTTTTGTAGCTTTGCATACGTAACTTAGTTAATCATTTTATATTCTCGTTATTGCAATTTTTTTTTTCTCATCTGTTATTTGCATTGTTGTTATTTACATTGTAATCTTTAGCTTGATGAGTCGGTTGTTAGCGTAACTTTTATCTCTTGCATTTCATCTCGCTTAGCTGCATTCTCACCCGTAGTTGCATTCACTACCTTAGCTGCATGCGTTTTCCTCATACCGTACACACCCTTCCCTTTCAGTCCAAGTAAATTTCAGTTGCATTTGAAAGTATTCATTCCATTTGCCGTAACTGCACACTTTTGAGAATGAAAATCTTCATTGAGTTGAGCAGGTGCCCCGTGTTGTTGAGAGAGGCCGAGACAAACCAAAAAGGCAGAGAGACAAGGAAAGGCGCAGACTTCAGGTGCTGGCTGTGCTTGAGCTGCTGCTGTGCAAGCCAAAGGAAGGAAGGCAAGGGAAAAACTCAAGACTTGAGGTTAGCCAAAACTGTGCATTTGTGAATCTTGGCTTGTCTTGTGGTGTGTGTAAGGTGCAAGCTTGGCTTGTCGGCTGATAACCCCGACCTCTGAACTGTAATTTTTATTGCCCGCTCGAACCCCGCCGAGCTTTGTTGACCTGAGCATTAACCTGTGCAACCCCCCCAGCCCCCTGAAGCTGTGGGGCTTTGTTGCAACTTGGCCTGATTAATCTTAGCACATAACCTTGCGCTTGAGCTGTGTGAGCTGCCAATCTTTATTGTGTGCTGTGACCTGTGTGCCTCTGTAAGACCCTGCTAAGCACAACCCTGAATGTGCTAGCCTGTGAAGTTATTCTCCAAGCCCCTGCGTGGAATTGCATGAGTATTCTTATTCTCTGGAATTGATTGCCCTTTACAATTGCTGGCTGAGTTGTTGTTTTGCCAACATTTTGTGCAAAACCTGAGCTCACCCAAGAATATTGCTCTACTCTGTTAACTTGCTAGCCCCTGAAGCTACAAGTTTGAGCAAACCCTGAGCTTGGCTGTAACCATTCAACTCTGCAATTTCTGTGCTGTGCACAAAGCCTGTGCAACTCAATCTTTGCTTAGCCTAACCAGTGCTGCAACATTTTCTGTGAGTTGCATTGCATTGCATTGCTCTTCTCTGCAAAAACCTGCACACACTCTGGGTAAACAGAAACTCACAAACCACGGGCCGCAAAACGAAGCCCACATAGCTTGCACTTGTATACCACGGAAGTTGATGGTGGATTTTCGTTTAAGGTTATATTTGTAAAAAACCGTGAGAAAAATCATGCGTGACATCTTGTAAAAGATAAAGCCATCTATAAGTGTTGGATACTCCCTCACTTGATTCACCAAGAATGGAACTTGTAGCAAATTCCTTCTCAGTGAATTTCATAAACCTTGTATTTCCGTACTCATTATCGGTGTGGCATGAGACTGAGTGTTACTCATACGAGTAACACGAACCTCCAAGCACTATAATGAAACCATGTACGAAATACCCGTATGGGTTGATTCTCGGTGTGTTATACAGCCCGAGCCCTCTCGGTGTGTTATACTAGCCCGATTGAGCCCTCTCGGTGTGTTATACTAGCCCGATTGAGCCCCTCTCGGTGCGTTATACTAGCCCGATTGAGCATCCCATTTGACAAGATATCGGTCTAGGGATATGATACGATCGCGGTCATCCAACTCCACAAGCATGATTGGATGACCACAGATCAATTCCATCACTAGCGGTGTATGGAATACACACGCCTTAGCTTGCCGGATATGATCGATCGCAGTCATCCAACTCCACAAGCATGATTGATGACCACAGATCAATTCCATCACCCCCAAGCGGGTATGGAATACACACGGCCTTAGCTTGCCAGATATGATTCGATCGCAAATCATCCAACTCCACAAGCATGATTGGATGACCACGGATCAATTCCATCACCCCCGGTATGGAATACACACGGCCTTAGCTTGAGATATGATCTGATCGCAGTCATCCAACTCCACAAGCATGATTGGATGACCACGCATCAATTCCATCACCCCCAGCGGTATGGAATACACACGGCCGACCCGCATGGTCGACTATTGGCCTTTGCTTGCCAAGAAACCCGTCCATACCAAGCATTATGGACGGAAAAACCCTAAATTAGGGTTTGCGGCATATTACATGTGCCGCAAAACGGTCTCAACCATCCATCTTCGGTATAGATGGAGGGTGTGGAGATGTAGACTCAAAGGGCCGGAGCATGTCGACACAATCACCATGTGACCGCCGACACACTTGACCAATCGGTCAAAACCAAACATGATTGGTTACAACAAATTGGCCCGCCTGGGAAGAGCATGGTCGCACCGGCTTTGCAAGCCAAAATTAGGGTTCCAAGCCATCACGCCGCGTCCATCTTCTCCTACGAATGGAGGGTCGTATTGGATTAACCAAGGCCGGTCATACCAAAGATGACCACCTGTGGGCCCATCTACCTCCTCTTGCGGTCGGCCAAGGCATATCATGCCCGGCTAATCCAAAACGCCCGACCAAACTTGTGGTTACACCTCCCAAAACCGCAACTAATCTCGACCGCTCAACTTCAGGACGATTTGAGTGGCTTAGATCACGTTTTCATGGGGACGGTGAGGTATAGGTGTGAACACCACGACTACCACCTACACGGTATGATCGACCAAGACCGACCAAGATGGGTCGTCTTGGAACGCACGCCCCAAACTTGGGATGTCATGCGGTTCCAACTCCTTTGCGCAAGGGATTTCGCAAACCGATCTCGACCACTCAACTTCATAGGATGCACTGGGTGGCTTAGATCACGTTTTCATGAGACGGTGAGACATGGGCGTGAACATCAGCCCGCCACCTTCACGCTGCCAACCGGCCAAGACCGACCAAGCTAGGTCGTCTTGGAAACGCGCCTAGGAAGAGAGCATGGCGCGGCTTCTTGCGGCATCAAACTCCTATCGCAAATCGATCTCAACCACTCAATTTCTTTACGGTCAAATTGAGTGGCTTAGATCGCGCCTTCTTGGTAAAGTGAAGTATGGACGTGCACACCGGCGTGTTGTCTACACACATGCCGGTCGGTCCTCTTCAAAACCCTTCCCATGCTTGGTTTCGACCAAGGCGAAGAGTGATGCTTACGCACCTCTTTTAAAACCTAATTTCATCAATCTGGCCGCAGATGAGTGTCTCAAACATCATCTCATCCGTCCGACCTCACCAGCTTGGTTATACAACCCTGGTCGGGAGTTATTTGGTTAGTGAGGAGTCGTTACCCATCACTTTACCACACCGTAACGCAAAGATGCACATAAAATACACACGATACTTCACAGTATGATCTGAATAACGTAGTTATTGATTGAAGATTACATGCTATATTTCGTGGATCCACGATCCACATTCCAGACATCAATCATGTCACAAACTGGGGGATACATACCGGGGGTATTGGTCTGGCGGTTTACGGCGTGCGGCGTGCAGGCAACGCGCCATCACAAGAACGTGTTAGGAAGTCATGGACGGTTAGAGATGAACAGGAAAAGTGGGCAAGACTGGTCGTGTGTTACCGACACACAACTCCACTACTCCATCACTCCACTTCCTCCACTTCCCACGAGAAACGTGAATAAGGCTCAATGACTTGTATAAATAGGTTCTCAGCCTATTTTCAAACAAGCCGAGACAAGACAAGAAAAACCAAGTGTTGATACCGTCATATTCAACCATCTTGTCACAAGTCATAGCAAGCCAACACCTTCACAATCTCAACACCTTCTTCGCTTCCCTCCCTAAAGATCAACCCCATCTCCTTCACTTTGTGACCGAAACAAGTCTGGAACGGCCATTTCTTGGTTTAGGCCGGACTTGCGTGATTGATCTCTCGAATCTACAAGCACTCACCGCGCAGTGCATTTGTTGTAGGTTTAAATTCATTCCTCATCACACCCCAAATTACCAAATTCGGCAGGAGTAATTTTCACCCATCAACAATTGGCGACCACAGTGGGAGGTTGATCTATCGGTTGCAAAAAATTGAATTCTCAATCCTTCAGTTTTCATCCCGCGATGTATCCTCACTCGGAGACCACAGGCGGTTCAGATATCATGGGAAGCATAGCTGGAATGTTGGAGGATGTCTTGGCAAATCAAGCCGGTATCACCAGAAGGTAGAGCGAAACATTCCGCCTTTTGAATGATATAACATCACAATTACAAGAAGGGTCGGCGTGCATCTACTCAGGCAGTGCAAGAAACGCTGAATCCTTAGCCAGGAGTCACACCTTTACCGGTGGAGAGGAAAAAGAGCCCGCAGGAGACTCAGGAAAGATGAACAACATGGTCCAGTCAACAATGAAGAACCGAGGCAACTCCACAGAGGAGAGGACTTTTCCGGAGTACTACAACGTCTACCGGATAAAGAAATGGAGCCTGCAGCTTACGGATCCCTGCTGGAAGATTTACATCTCAAGACCCTTGTCGGCCGCGAAGAAACGCTTGAGGAAGGAGAGATCAATCAAGTAACACGTGAGTACGAGAGGATGTGAACGTTCAATTCGATCACTTTCCGGCCAGTGATATTACAACACCTCCCATCACCGCAGCCAGAGCAGCCGCAAGTCCCGGCATCTCATCAAGTGTAACACCTCCGGTAGTCACCAGAGCAACAACTTCCACTCCTTCATCGGGACGAGGAACCGGAGGGCGAGAGGAAGACCATCTCCCCATTATTGCATACTTGATGGAAAAGCGAGGAAGTTCTTGTCAAGACTCAAACGGATATGGCCGCAACTCCGGAAAGAGGTACTCACTTTCTTAAGACATTAACCGATCGATTTCCACATGACCCGCAACAGCCCCTGGAGCCAACAAGGAATGAATTCAACGCCTTAGGAGAAGGTACTTCAATGGCACGGACCTACATGGACTCGATCAAAGAAGCGACATCGATATGGAGCGGTCCTGTCATGGAGGCTCCTACAACTGGGACCGATCCTCACAACGATCTTCCTCGAGTCAATAGTTTCACTCACGGTTCGGCGGTCTGTCATGGAGGCTCCTACACTCGGGACCGATCCTCACAACGATCTTTCTCAAGTCAATAGTTTCACTATGAACCGAGGCGGTGGATCGGGAAGCGGTTTCTCTTAGTGGAAAGTTATGCAAACTTTCCATCTCTCGAAGAATCGGCGCGCGGAGACGTTTTCTTTGCTATCAACGAGAGGAAGGTCACGGCGACCGTGACCTACATGTCACCGCACGCATCAAGGATTGAGTTCAAGACGACCCTTATCTACACATGATCGTCTTCATTACTCTCAAGATTCTCAAGGACATCCAAGGCTCTCCTGTGCAAGGTCGTACGGAAGCCTACCACAATGACGGACTTCGAGGGAAACCAAACCAAAGCACATACGGGAGAAGCTCGTAGAAAGAATCAGACAAGTTCGTTGCATCCCACTCCCCATGTGGGCGTCAATTCGGGAAGAAGACCGACTTGCATCATCGAGGGCTAGTACCCACGATGCATCTTTGCGACGAAGCATTCTTCTCCTCCATACCGTGAAGCCACAACCCACGTTCGCACGGAGGGAACGAACTTTTATGGCGAGTCGTGACCGTAAAGGAAAATCGGTATACCTCCGCCATTATGAGACTCGTTACCCGTCTCTCCACCTAATGGAATGCTACAACAAAGAACGAACCACAAGAGCAAGTGCTACATGCTCCTAACGGCTACAAGATGGAACCAACTCTACAATCGATGAAATTGAAATCGTTGAGGAATCTCCTAGGCCTATCTCCATCAGCTCAACCTTGTGTACGGATAAACGAAGCTCGTGCAACTTCTCAAAGAGTACCAGGACATATTTGCTTGGAGATATGAAGAAATGCCGGATGAAAATTGGTCACCCATCATATACATGTCATACGTATCCAAGTCGGTTAAATAGGTTGTAGTTCATACATGAGGAAAATGGATAGATCGGGTGCTGCATAGACTTCGAGAGACTTGAAAAGAGGTCTTTGCTCAAAACGATCCTCCTCCGCCTAACATCGACATGTTAATAGATACAACCAGCTGACACGGCATGTTCTCCTCCATGGATGGATGTAGCGGCTACAAGCAGGAGATAAGGATGTACGAGCATGATGCAAGTAAGCTATCTTTCGAACTCCTCTCGGAAATTTTTATTATACCATGCCATTTGGTTTAAAGAGTGCTTAGGTTCAACGTATAACCGCTCTATGACGGTAATCTTCCACTGGAGCCGATACCTCAAGGGAGCAGCCTCAAGAAGATAACGATGTCCCATCGTCATACCGAGAACGATCCTGGCGAGTCACTTTATCGACAGGTGGTACATGTCTATCATGCTATGTTGGAGGATCCGCGTTTTGGTCATCCTCTGGAGCTGTTGAACGCTCATCTACAACAACATATGCCCTGATAGAAAGAACCAGGCATACCGAAGAGCCTCATAATGTTCGTAGGGGCATATATCTCACCAACAGGCGATACAACCTTTAGCCTTCTGCAAGCAGTTCCCTGAAGCATCAAGAGGAAAACCACCGAGATACAACATCTTGCGCTTCCGTCAACTCCAACTCCAGTACCACGTGCACGAATCCCACAATGATGAAACAACGTCCAAGGTATTCCATACCTGGCTCGACAACAACCACTACGGACAAACCATGTAAACCACGCTTGGGGACTGAGGCTCAGCATGAAATTCCTTCACCGTCAGTCAAGGACTTCTTCAACATGAGAAAGATGGTCAGTCAAGAATCATGGATTCGCAAGGGTAATCGAACTGAAGAGGAAGCCACTTCAACGCTCCCTCCAGCAGAAGCTGCTTCAATGGTCTATTCAAGAGCCGCCGCAACGCTCTCTCCGAGACCCACATTCGCTTCAGAATCCTTCTTCAACACTCTCTCCAGGACCCACCTCAACGGTCGCATCAGAAACCACTTTAACATCCTCTCGAGACGTTTCAACACTCAAAGTTTGCATCAATAATCTGCGCTCCGGTCAAGTTATCTTTGATGTACTCATTGCTCAACATACGTCTCATCCATCCTTCATGAGGACCCAGCTGAGCATGAAAAACCCCGAAGTCGATAGGAGGAAGGTTATCCGTGGAACGGATGTTTCATATAGTTGAAAGGGCGCGGCGAACAATTCATCATCGATGTTCGGCATATCTTTGAAGTCATCAACACTTCCTGACTTGGCTTTTGAGCATTATCTCCAGAAGACATCTCAACAGGGATTCTTTCTACCGCAATGAAATAAAAGACAGGAGTTAGAACTTGTATGAAAGCATATGAGAAGTGTCGCCACACACGGCAAGACACAACTCACACAATGGCCAGTCCAAACATCATTCAAGTCTGGTATTGCTCAAGTCAAAAGGCTGGTATTGCTCAAGTCGCAAAGGCTGGTGTTAATCACGACATAAGGTTGGTATAATAGGCGCACACAAAGCAGGCCGGTTTCGATCGAAGCACATGGTGACGTTTGAAGCATGTACACAGTAGACCCACTTTCAACCGGCAGACACAACAAGCCCACGTTCGATCAAGCAGGCGCAAGAACCCCCACGAACGGCGAGGTGCACAATCGGTCGATTAGGCACATCCCCACGATCGAGTGAAGCGGCGCAATAGCCCTCGACCGAAGCGAGGCATAGCAAGGTCGATCGGCAAGGCCGACATCATACTAGGGAAACACTCTCCTATATGCCTTTTGAACGTGACATACTCCAAGGACAGGATGACCCGTCCCTCCCGGTAACATCTAACTTTGCCTCATAAGTTTTATCTTTAATTGTCACCATCTCATGCCTACCACACAATAGTGTAACCATTATGTGCTAGGCGGGGGACTTAATGTTGATGGTGGATTTTCGTTTAAGGTTATATTTGTAAAAACCGGAGAAAATCATGCGCCGACATCTTGTAAAAGATAAAGCCATCTATAAGTGTTGGATACTCCTCACTTGATTCACCAAGAATGGAACTTGTAGCAGTCCCCATTCTCTGTGAATTTCATATCAGCCTTGTATTTCCTGTACTCATTATCAGTGTGGCATGAGACTGAGTGTTACTCATACAGAGTAACACGAACCTCCAAGCACTATAATGAAACCATGTACGAAATACCCGTACAGGCTGATTCTCGGTGTGTTATACTAGCCCGAGCCCTCTCGGTGTGTTATACTAGCCCGATTGAGCCCCTCTCGGTGTGTTATACTAGCCCGATTGAGCCCCTCTCGGTGCGTTATACTAGCCCGATTGAGCATCCGGACTTGATCGTATCGGTCTCCGGATATGATTCGATGTGATCATCCAACTCCACAAGCATGATTGGATGACCACGGATCAATTCCATCACCCCCAAGCGTGTATGGAATACACACGGCCTTAGCTTGCCGGATATGATCGATCGCGGTCATCCAACTCCACAAGCATGATTGGATGACTACTGATCAATTCCATCACCCCCAAAGGTATGGAATACACACGGCCTTAGCTTGGGATATGATCGATCGCGATCATCCAACTCCACAAGCATGATTGGATGACCACAGATCAATTCCATCACCCCAAGCAGGTATGGAATACACACGGCCTTAGCTTGCCGGATATGATTCGATCGCAGTCATCCAACTCCACAAGCATGATTGGATGACCACGGATCAATTCCATCACCCCAAGCGGTATGGAATACACACGCCGACCCCGCATGGTCGACTATTGGCCTTTGCTTGCCAAAGAAACCGTCCATACCAAGCATTATGGACGGAAAACCCTAAATTAGGGTTTGCGGCATATTACATGTGCCGTAAAAGCAGTCTCAACCATCCATCTTGGCGGTATAGATGGAGGGTGTAGATGTAGACTCAAAGGGCCGGAGCATGTCGACACAATCACCATGTGACGGCTTGAAGCACACTTGACCAATCGGTCAAAACCAAACATGATTGGTTACAACAAATTCGTCGCTTTGAAAGAGCATGGTCGCACGGCTTTGCAAGCCAAAATTAGGGTTCAAGCCATCACGCGCGTCCATCTTCTCCAGACGAATGGAGGGTCACAGATTGGATTAACCAAGGCCGGTCATACCAGCATGACCACCGTGGGCCCATCTACCTCCTCTTGCGGTCGGCCAAGGCATATCATGCCCGGCTAATCCAAAACGCCCGACCAAACTTGCGTGGTTACACCTCCCAAACCGCAAACTAATCTCGACCGCTCAACTTCACTTAGGACGATTTGAGTGGCTTAGATCACGTTTTCATGGGACGGTGAGGTATAGGTGTGAACACCAGCCTACCACCTACACGCTGGTATGATCGACCAAGACCGACCAAGATGGGTCGTCTTGGAACGCACGCCCAAACTTGGGATGTCATGCGGTTTCCAACTCCTTTGCGGCAAGGGATTTACGCAAACCGATCTCGACCACTCAACTTCACCGGACAGGTGGGTGGCTTAGATCACGTTTTCATGAGACGGTGAGACATGGGCGTGAACATCAGCCCGCCACCTTCACGCCAAGTTAACCGGCCAAGACCGGGACCAAGCTAGGTCGTCTTGGAAAACGCGCCGGAAGAGAGAGCATGGCGCGGCTTCTTGCGGCATCAAACTCCTATCGCAAATCGATCTCAACCACTCAACTTTACCGGTCAAATTGAGTGGCTTAGATCGCGCCTTCTTGGTAAAGTGAAGTATGGACGTGCACACCGGCGTGTTGTCTACACACATGCCGGTCGGTCCTCTTCAAAACCCTTCCCATGCTTGGTTTCGACCAAATCGAAGAGTGATGCTTGCGCACCTCTTTTAAAACCTAATTTCATCAACGGTCGCGAGATGAGTGTCTCAAACATCATCTCATCCGTCCGACCTCACCAGCTTGGTTATACAACCCTGGTCAGGAGTTATTTGGTTAGTGAGGAGTCGTTACCCATCACTTTACCACACCGTAATGCAGTACCTGCATAAAATACACACGATACTTCACAAGTATGACTTTCTGAATAACGCAGCTTATTCAATTCAAGATTACATGCTATATTTCGTGGATCCACGATCCACATTCCAGACATCAATCATGTCACAAGGCGGGGGATACATACCGGGGTATTGGTGCAGCGGTTTACGGCGTGCGGCGTGCAACGCGCCATCACAGAACGTGTTAGGAAGTCATGGACGGTTAGAGATGAACAGGAAAAGTGGGCAAGACTGGTCGTGTGTTACCGACACACAACTCCACTACTCCATCACTCCACTTCCTCCACTTCCCACGAGAAACGTGAATAAGGCTCAATGACTTGTATAAATAGGTTCTCCGCCCTATTTTCAAACAAGCCGAGACAAGACAGAAAAACCAAGTGTTGATACCGTCATATTCAACCATCTTCTGTCACAAGTCATAGCAAGCCAACACCTTCACAATCTCAACACCTTCTTCGCTTCCCTCCCTAAGATCAACCCCATCTCCTTCACTTTGTGACCGAAACAAGTCCTGGGAACGGCCATTTCTTGGTTTAGGCCGGACTTGCACAGATTGATCTCTCGAATCTACAAGCACTCTGTGCATGTGATGCATTTGTTGTAGGTTTAAATTCATTCCTCATCACACCCCAAATTACCAAATTCGGCAGGAGTAATTTTCACCCATCAATACCTGGGCTCTGTTCTAGCCATCAATCTGGGCTTTGCAAACAACTGAGCCCACAACATCACTAGGCTGCCCACATAACCAACCTTCATACCGGGCTGTGTGCACACAAGCCGAACCTAACCATCTCCCGGGGCTTATTACACACACCGAGCCCATATCCTCTCGGGGCTACATTTTTTTCAACACAACTGGGCTGTGCAGATTCAAAAATTTTGGGCTTCAAACAGCAAATCCCAAACAAACCAAAACTCAAATTGAGCCCACAGCAACCTGGGCTTCCCAAATAAACCAAATTCCCAACAAAACCAAAGCCCAATAAACCAAATTCCCACATAAACCAAAGCCCATTTTTTTGTTATATTTGTAAGAATGTTAATGTTTAAACACATTATCTTCATTGTATATAATCCGACTTGTTAATTTTTTTTTTTCTTTCTTGAATCGGTTGAGTCTTCTTGTGCATTTTTTTGTGCTAATCCGATATGATCACCACTGAGAATGTTGGATTTTGCCTTGATTAATGAAGCTCAACCTTGCTCCTGCCGACATCCGGTAATTTCTTCCCTTTTCTCTTTTCAAAGATAGTTCTCTCGGTATGTGACTGTTTAAATTTTTCCTATATGTAGACACATTGAGGACAATTTTTGATTTAGGTTTGGGGGTGCATTTGCATATTTTTGCATTTAGAGTTTTTAGTCTTTTATTTTACCTTTTATTTTCAAAAAAAAAATAAAAAAAAAAAAAAAAAAAAAAAAAAAAATTCAAAACTCTTTTTGTAAAAACCTCCAACTTTTAGAGTTTTTAGAGTCACTAGCATGCTTTTAGCTATGTTTACATAGAGAATCAACCGAAATAACGAGAACTTGGAAGTCTTAGGAGAACACAATCGGGTTTCTTAGTTGATTAGAGCGTTAAAGTTGGATTTAACCATACTGGAGGGCGAATTAGGTCTTTGTTTAGATATTCGGTAGTAGAATTGTGATCACCCATAGTGGAGACTACCCAATTTACATCAAGTGAGGCACCAACCTTCAATTTTTTGCAACTTTCTAGAAAAGCTGTTAGAGTGTGTGTCACCGTACGTAAATTCGGGTAGGAATGGTGAGCTACCCAACTTAAGCACCATTTTCGGCACTACTCGATCTCTTGAGTGCTAGTTTTTGTCAATCATGAGGGTGACGTCTAAAGAAGAAAACTACTTCTAAATACCGATTTGCCGTTAGCATCACTCTCTCTCTCAATCAGCAAGACCCATAGAAACACATCATCGTCAGCAACCGGAGCAAATTCAGAATATTGAAAGAAAAATTGATATAGTCCAAGGTTTACGTACAACAAAGAAAAAGAAAATAGGATGAGAATTAATAAAATTTATAAAATCAAGACAATACAAGTTGTGGAAAAATTGAGTAATAAAGTCCTTTGTCCATGGAGTTAGTTGTGTCATTATTTGTATTTTTATTTTCACTTTTTGTAATTCAAAAAAAAAAAAAAAAAAAAAAAAAAATCAAATCAAGAAAATCAAAAAATTAAAAAAATATTGTAGTTTATTTTTGCTACCACCATGGTAAAGAAGAATTTAAAAAGAAAAATCCAAACAACAAGGAATTTGAGTAGAAAGTCAAAAATTGTCAAGTTTTGTGAAGTTTAGAAGTTCGTCATCAACAATTGAAGACCCAAGACCGAAGATTGAAGACGTTTCTATGGTTCTTATGAGAGAGTGATATTAATTAACGATCGGGTGAGAAGTGAGGAGTACTCCCACCCTTGCTAATGGTTGATTTCCTTTCTTAGAGATCATCAGAAAAGAGTCTTTTGTCCACACCTTTGTGGAGTCTCCAGATTTTATTTCGGAAGGTTATCCTTCTTACCTACAACATGTGCAGGATTTCTCTCTTTACTCCCTGCTCGCACACATGAGAGACTAAAAGCGATCTTTTTGAGTGCAATTATCATAAAACCTAAATGGTGAGGCAGAAGTTGAGACTTATGATCACAATCGAATCCGAATTCTTTCATATGGTATGGTTACTTCTCGCTCAGCACTTAAGGATGAGAATGCGTTCTTCGATAGTTCTAACTTCATGTTACTAGCATGCAGAAACTCTATGTCCTCATAGCTTCTTGGAGGCTTGAGACTCTTTTACACTCTGAAGTTGGAGAAGGTTTTGTGGGTACACCTCTTGTAAACCCTCACGAGACTACAACTCGTCCACTAGGGACACCTAGGGTTTAAAGGCTTAGTGCATACGCTAAATGCATTCGAGAGACCTGCGACAGGGTATAGTTAGGATTTCTTATTTTCTGTTTCACTTGAGGACAAGTAAAATTCAGGTTTGGGGTATTTGATGAGTGTCAAATAGTGCATATTTATACACCTTTTTATTGGCATTTTACTCATCTTTGCGCTTAGAAATGGATATTATCCCATATTTGTGTTTTCTTTGTTTTCAAGAATAAATATTTGTATTAATTAACTTTGTGTTTTTAGGCAATAAATAAAGCTCGGAGAAGCTGAGGAGCCAAAGAGCGAAGAAGTGGAGTCGAGCATCTATGGAGCAGAAAGCCAAAGCCCGCGCGCAACAGTTGCAACCCAACAAGTAGCAACTCATCTACAAGACATGGGCTTGAAATGGAGCAACCGCGACCCGGATCCGAGCCCGTCCACTCCAAAACCGTTGAGATCTCTCTCATCCACATCCTACGGTCGCCACACAGCCGCCTCATCAACCCTCGATGTACTCGCGCAACACCAGATCGCTCCAAAAACCGGCTACCTCTCTCAGCCGTTAAGATCTTCTCCAACCAATCCGACGCTCCCTCCATCAGTCTCATCAAAGCTTGATGTTCATGCCTCACAGCAAAATCCCTAACCCTATACTACCCACTCGACCAACCCTATTCTCAACTTCATTTTCTCTTTCTTCTTCTCCTCCCTCACCCCGACACACAGAGCAAAGCTCTGCAAAACCCTCCGCCACCATCTCCTTCTCCTCTTCTCGTCACCATCACCATCACCCTCCACAGCCTAAATGCACCCACCTACTCCATCACTCTTCCTTGAGTTATCTTTCTCTTAGCTTCTCAAGACCCTAGAAGCTAGTTTAAAGATAACTAGAAGTTAGGGTTGTTCACCTAATCAAACCAAGAGGAGTTCGAGAGCGACTAGACGAGAAGGGAAAGGCGATTCGAGTATGGGTTGTGTTATTTTTCAATTATTTTCACTTTTTTAAAGAAATTAGGGTTTGGTTGAATTGCATGTATAAATAGAGGAGTAGAGAGTGAAATTAGTTACGCCTGGATTAGCCAGTGCTGTCAATTAGGTTTAATTTCTGTTTTTCATGTTTTAATTTAGTTGCTAGGGTTTGAGATGAAACCCTAATTCACGGTTGTGTTTAAACTCAGTTGAAATCTTCTTGCATGCTTAATATTATTAGATAACTTCAATTCTAACACCTCAATGTTTTTCTCTCACAGTTCATGCCAAGTATGGATTGTAGTTAGGTTCTATCTATGTTGAGTGTGTTACAGCTTTTGTTTCAATTATTAAATGCTAATTCCTTTGATTAGTTATACTTGATTAGATAACTAATGCTCTGGGTTAGTACCCTTAGCTGGTATTTGAAGTTTTACATGGAGAAACTCCTTAGTTAAGTGGAGAATTGACACACCGCCCTTAGCTACTATAGGAACAAGACTTTTAACTTAGTTGAAAGCACATACTAGGAATTTAGTGGTGGAATTGATAACCCAAGCATACCTTTGTCACTGTTTACCTTAGCATAGCTTCACTACATTTCAACATCCGCCTTATCGGCACATTATCATCTGTTGTCACTTGTTACGTCACTAGAATTCAGTTAGCAAGCCATAGATCATTGTAAGCACCCCTCGTCTCTGTGGATCGACCCGTACTTGCCGCGTCTCCGATAGACGCCGTGCACTTGCGGTATAACCCGTAGGCCATAAAAATAACCCATCTTTCAGGCCTACCGGTAGGGGCGCGCCAAGCATTTGCAGTAGTGTACTGCAACGCAAGAGAACCCAGGTTGCAAGCTACTGCGAAAAGCTCACTACTACTCTGAAAGCTGGATTCCTAGGAGATGCTCGAAAATTATTCGATTAAATTTACAAATACACAATTGAAAACAGGACTAGCTAGTTGTTCATGATACTAACATATCATAAAAATAAGCTAGTTCTTTGTTGCGCCTACATGTTTCACATTCAAGCACTTGATTATCCGCTCGTAAGTTTGATTTCTAGTGCGCACTCTAGATTATTGCGGCTATATTTTTTTGCACCACTTAACGAGTTATTGACCCACATTCCATCAATGATTTCTTTCGACACTCCTGAATCTCTCCACTTCTTGATCTCTTTCTCGCGCACCCGTTTCATGTGTCGTAGTTGCTTTCCCCGAGAACATCTTCTTCATCATCACCAGCGTCAATTAATATGATACTAAGAACATATGCAGCAACTATGTGTCCAAGACTTGCTGATTTGTGCAATAACTCTTTTCCTAATTCAGTTTCATTATTATGGAAGAATTCCACCAATACTTGTAGATGAAAATTGTCTAAATTGTTTATCCTTTTGGTACAGTTATGAGTGTTTCTGAGTGGTCGTCTTTGTACGTATTGTGGTTTACGGGTGCGCAAGGGTGATTCCGCTGGAGAGTTACTAACTTCCAGGTTGAGAACCTTCTATATGTTAATTTGATCATTCCTCAAGTGTGTTCTTCATTAAATATCTAGATTACACACTTTCTTATCAGCAGCACAGTTTCTATGATTTGATCATCAACAAAGCAAGGGGCAAGGGTGGACCGGTATTTACTGCTAGACTTTTGGGATAATTTCTTGTTGACACCTTGTTGTGGGTTTGTTGTGGAGAAGTCCAGGAATTTCTTAGGCTAGGCATATGCAACTAACTGCCAAATTGAGTATTTTGTTATGTTGGACAAGAGAAGTCACTCATTCAGCAACCCCGTTCCTCTGGTTGGAAATTTGCAAATAGCTTTATTTATTGCTATGTTGTGACAGTTCGTAGCTTTGAGTATCTCGAATATTATGCATGTGTCTCATTTCTCCACTATTCGGTTTTTGATATAGGAATGAAAATTATGAACCCCTGGATAAATTTTATAATTCAGAACCGACTTTTTAAGTTATGGTGGCCATTTGGCTTGATTAGTGAGGTGGGGATTTCGTTTCTCATTTTCATCTGAACCTTAAGAATCTTGACCCAAGATGCTAGAGTCCTTTTTTGTTATAAGCAGCTCGCTTACAAACTAGCTATCACCTTGATCTGTAGTTATGCACAAGCCACATGCAAGTTACAACCTTTAATGTACTTTTTTATTCAATTGCAGTTTCCTCACTGTTTCTGCACGGTGTACACAGAGAAGATCTGGATAACTTACCGCGTCCGATGGGTGGTGCAGACTGTAGAATATGGATGCCGGACATTAAGGGTTCTTTCTCAGTGGCTTCAGCAGGAGAGTTTATTCGTACTAAGCATGGTATGTTTTGAGGAAGCTAAAATCTTTATCTGCTCAAAAAATGGAATATCTGTCGAGGAGCCTGTGCTGCTCTTGATATGCATGTTGCCAATAAATGTTACATGTGCAGCGCAAAGGAGGAGACTCTTGAACACATTTTGTGGCACTATAGTTCCGCAGAAAGGGCTTGGAGCTGGATTGCTGCCATCTTTCAGCCACAACCTCATTTTTCTTCAACTATTTGATAAATTTACAAAGCTGCCAAGGGTCAGATTGGTGTGGGGGCAGTACTTGCTTAAAGCTCTAGCACTATAGGGATGATGAGTTTTGATATCTACTTGAGAACACAAATCACAACTTGCGAGCTCTTATATACTGTTAGAATACGGTCATCCAACTCAAAACCAATTGGCAATGAGTGGAGAGGCCCAAAGGATTATAAACCGCAGGATCTTAGATAACCCAGACAATGTGGGACTACACGCCCCTCACGTGTAGCCTCGTTGGGTTTAACACGTGGACAATTAAATCGGGTGACGCGGAGTAAAGACGCGATCAAATGACTCGTCGCAAATAGCCTGCTCTGATACCATGTTAGAATACGGGCATCCAACTCAAAACCAATTGGCAATGAGTGGAGAGGCCCAAAGGATTATAAACCGCAGGATCTTAGATACCACGGATAATAGTCGAAGGAAGGGGGGAATTTATGTTGAGCGTCGTTGGGTGGTTCCGCAAATCAATTATTGTATGTCTCTTGCCTCACTGGTTCTTAAATCCTACCCACTAATTGTACCAGCCAACAGGTATGGGTCCCAAATCAATTATTGTATGTCTCTTGCCTCACTGGTTCTTAAATCCTACCCACTAATTGTACCAGCCAATAGGTATGGGTCCCACCCAAGCTGGAAAGAAATAGTGTTCCTTCTCAAGGTCTTGATGAAGCTGTGGCATTATTATGGCTATGGTGTTTTCTGTGTCAGTAACAGTACCTGGAGGCGTGAAGCTTTGGTTTAACACGAGATGGAAAACTTCTTTATTTGGTGGGGAACACGATATTTTGTGTGGGAAACAGAAACGTGGGTCTACAGACTCTACACCAAAAGGTCCAAAAGTGAAAGTATGATTACCGTGGGTCCCAGACTGATCACAGAGATCAGTCACCATTAGCCGTACTTCTTAAGCATCTTTCCTTTTGTTTTGTATTAGGGTCCTGTTATCCTATGCACCCAGGCATAGGATAATCTAACATTTATTACTCCCTCTGTCCCTAATTAGATGAGCTACTTGTAGTTTGCACAAATTTTAAGGCAAGGAGGAAAGTGGAGTATATTTAAGTATTTTTTACAATTATACCCTTATGGGCAATAATTAGTAAAATTTAGAAACGATTTATCTCTTAAACCATACCACGGTTTTTTATAAACTTTATACCGTTGAAATTTTTTTTAAAACACTTACGCAACGAATATAAACATGACTACCAAATTATACATATTTCTTCTAGAAAAAATAATCAATTAAAAGGGTAGTTTTAGAAATATTCCGTTGGTTAGTGAAATAGCTCATCTATTTGTAGACAAAACTAAAAACCAAGTAGCTCATCTAATTAGGGACGGAGGGAGTATATCCTTTTGCCTTGAAATTCCAATTTGTTTCTTGGAACTAAAAAAATTCTATATTAAACAAACTCTATTACTCCTTTGGTTTATGGGGAGTGATAAATACTGTGGTTGTTCCGTAAATACCCCTAAGTTGGGAAAAATTATTTAATGCAAATACTTCCCCTCCCATTGAAAAATGAAAAGGCACTATAGCATTATACTCCATATGACAATAGTTGTTCCTGCTTCAAAAAAAAAAAAAATAGTTGTTCCGATATATGTGAAATACGGGTATCCTTATTGTCGTATGCTTGAAGACAATAGTAAAAAGTTAGTATACGAACGGATATCATTTTTCATCGGAATGTATAAAACAAAAAAAATTAGTATCAGCCAAGCATTTTGCTTATACTCGGTAATAGAGATCATACTCATAGCCTAGGTGTAATAGCGACAAGGGAAACCAATTCATTTCATTTGATATAAATCAAGAATAAAATTAAGTGGAATCTTAAATATCATTGCATTAATTTTATTGACATGAGATGTGGGATTTTGCAAGGAGGGGAAAACGTAAATAAGATATAAACATGAGTTTGTGGCTAGTGTAAGTGATCCATTTGTTAATCAACCATAAAATAAATAAAACTGATGATTAAGCTTATGGGTAAGTATGGAAATTCATCCCATTTAATATTTTAGATTAATGAAACATTCAATAAAGCTTAGACTATTATATTTTCAATAAAACATGTTAAAAGTCCAAAAATAATTAATGCACTTATCCTATGTATGGGTGCATACAATAACATTTGCCTTTGTATTATTGTCGCATTTTGAATTGATTAGGGAATGGGGAGAGTGGTTGAAGTTATGGGTTTAATTTCCTCTGATCAAAAGAAAAAAAAAAGAGATTAGTTGAAATTACAACAAGGTAGAGGAATATTTTTGGAAGCAATTTTTGTGTCTGATAAAAAAAAAAAAAATAAAAAAAATTGGTTGAAGTTACAACAAGGTAGAAGGAATATTTTGGAAGCAATTTTTGTCAACAATGTGAATTTGGAAATTTCGGGTCTTGTAGCAGTTCTATGGCAATGAACACAAATAAAAATTTGTTGAGCCACGAAGATGAACAAACCGCATTCTCCGCTATGGGAAACAAGGCAAAATGAACAAATCTAATATTTTAGGGTCCCACTATTGATTTTATTAACATAAACTAATAAGAGTTGGGTCCCACTAATGATTTTATTTATATAAACTAATAAGAGTTTGGTCCCACAGATTATTTAACTAATAAAATAAATAATAAATAATAAATCATAATTATAATAATCATGTTTTGGAGAGAGAATATGTGAGGGGCGACATTCCTACTGACTCCACGACATTCTTTCTGACTCCGCGTCTATGGCACGATCACACGTCCTTATAACAGACGCGCGCTGGATGTTCCGACTCAATGTTCAAATCAACAGATTTGATGATTTGAACATCCATTTTTCATGTTTGTTCATTCCATGTGGGAGCAAAATGAACAAACTCTGAGTTTTTTCATTCCATAGTCCTTAGATCTTCTCCAATGGCTTGTGTGTGAGGAAAAAAGTCTTAATCCACGTTAGATACACAACCATTTTTTCTAAAATCCTTTTCCAACACTAACCTCCTAAATTAAAGGGTAGATGACATGTCATGGTTTTGGCTAGACATCCTCTTGGTGAACCTCTTGTTTCAGAGGTTCACAGAGGATGTCTACCCATCCTAGTCAGATTTTTTTTTCAATAAAAATAATCTTAATTTATTTAAAAACGATTTTTAATTACAAATCAATGTTTCACATCAATATTTTTAACTGAAACCTATTTCTTTACAATCAATCGTATAAAATCAATGTATCATCTTCATATCTTGTACTCCCTCCGTTCTTAAATAATAGGCTGGTTTCATGTACAAATTACACATGAAATCAGCATCATCAATGATTAAATCAAATTTGTTTTTAGGGTTTAGCAAAAGGTATTAGGAAAACAAATCAAGCCGTGGTGTTTGATTAAATTTTTTATACAATAGAAATAGATGAAATCATCACATAAGTGATTTGATATGATTACGTTTGATGCGGCTTCGAGTTAATTTGTTTACTCATCTTCTTGTACTGGTGTTGTACAATGGTATTGGTATTTCTTTGCTCATAGTACAAGTAGTTGCAGTAAAACGACTTGCTAAAAAAATCTCTGCATCCAGGAAACATAGACTATGTAAAGGAACTTCAACTAAACCTTAATCATCCTAACTTGATAAATTGATTAGTTACTATGATTGATAAATTTGATTGGTTACTGTGACAAAGGGGATAACAAATTCCTTGTTTACGAGTTGGCGATGTTTGGATCATTGCACGAATATTTATATGGTAAATAGATATTTATATGGTAAATATATATCGATATTTTTAAGTTCTTAATATGACTACATCGAAAGAAAAAAAATCACAAACAATAAAGAAGAAAGAATGATCAAAAGAAATAAAGGATTGTTGATGGGTGAAAACTACTCCTGCAGAATTTGGTAATTTGGGGTGTGGATGAGGAATGAATTTAAACCTTTAAACAAATGCACTGCGCGGTGAGTGCTTGTAGATTCGAGAGATCAATCTGTGCAAGTCCGGCCTAAACCAAGAAATGGCCGTTCCAGACTTGTTTCGGTCACAAAGTGAAGGAGATGGGGTTGATCTTAGGGAGGGAAGCGAAGAAGGTGTTGAGATTGTGAAGGTGTTGGCTTGCTTATGACTTGGAACAGAAAGATGAGCAGGCTTGCGGTTGATGCAAGCAGGCTCTGGGTGTTTGAATACGATTTTTGTATTAACACTTGATTTTCTGTCTCGTCTAACTTGTGTTGTTCTCCGTTATTCCCTGTTGTTGGAAATAGGGCGGAGAACCTATTTATACAAGTCATTGAGCCTCATTCACGTTTCTCGTGGGAAGTGGAGGTAGTGGAATGATGGAGTAGTGGAGTTGTGTGTCGGTAAACACACGACCGGTCTTGCCCACTTTTCCTGTTCATCTCTAACCGTCCATGACTTCCTAACACGTTCTTGTGATGGCGCGTTGCACGCCGCACGCATTGTAAACCGCTGCACCAATACCCCAGTATGTATCCCCCTAGTTTGTGACATGATTGATGTCTGGAATGTGGATCGTGGATCCACGAAAGATAGCATGTAATCTTTGAATTGAATAACTGCGTTATTCGGAAAGTCGATACTTTGAAGTATCGTGTGTATTTTATGTGTACCGGCATTGTGGTGTGGTAAGGTGATGGGTAATGACGCCCACTGACCAATTGACTCCTGACCAGGGTTGTATAACCAAGCTGGTGAAGTTGGACGGATGAGATGAGCCTTGAGACACTCATCTGCGACCGTTAATGAATATTAGGGTTTTTTGAAGAGGTGCGCAAGCATCACTCTCCAGCTTGGTCGAAACCAAGCATGGGAAGGATTTTGGAGAGGACCGACCATACATGCGTGTTGACGGCATGATGGTGTAGGTGCATGTATTCCGTTCCCTCATGAAAGCGCGATCTGGGCCACTCAATTTGACCGTCAAAGAGGAGTGGTCGAGATTGATTTTGCGATAGAAGTTTGATACCGCAAGAAGCCGCGCGCCACACTCTTTTCCGGCGCGTTTCCCAAGACGACCTAACTTGGTCGGTTTTGTCGGCTGGTTTGACGTGAAGATGGTAGGCTGATGTTCACGCCTATACCTGACTATCCCATGAAAACGTGATCTAAGCCACTCAATTCGTCCGGTGAAGTTGAGCGGTCGAGATCAATTTGCAATTTGGGAAGTGTAACCACGCATGTTTGGGCGGGCGTTTTGGATTAGCCGGGCATGATATGCCTTGGCCGATTACATGAGGGGGTAGATGGGCCCACGGTGGTCATCTTTGTGGTATGTGGGACTGCTCTATTTGATCTCGTGACCCTCCATTCGTGCCGGAGAAGATGGACGCGCGTGATGGCTTGAACCCTAATTTTGTCTTGCAAAGCCGTGCGACCATGCTCTTTCAAAGCGGGCGAATGTGTTGTAACCAATCATGGTTGGTTTTGACCGATTGGTCAAGTGTGTAGGCGGCCACATGGTGATTGTGTCGACATGCTCCGAGACCTTTGAGTCTACATCTACACCCTCCATCTATACCTGCGAAGATGGATGGTTGAGACCGTTTTGCGGCACATGTAATATGCCGCAAACCCTAATTTAGGGTTTTCCGTCCATAATGCTTGGTATGGACGGTTTCTTGGCAAGCAAAGGCCAATAGTCGACCATGCGGGGTCGGCCGTGTGTATTCCATACCTGCTTGGGGGTGATGGAATTGATCTGGGGTCATCCAATCATGCTTGTGGAGTTGGATGACTGCGATCGAATCATATCCGGACTGATATGGTCGGTCTTAGGATGCTCCATCGGGCTAGTATAACACACCGAGAGGAGCTCAATCGGGCTAGTATAACACACCGAGAGGGCTCGGGCTAGTATAACACACCGAGAATCAACATGTACGGGTATTTCGTACATGGTTTCATTATAGTGCTTGGAGATTCGTGTTACTCTGTAAGAGTAACACGAAGTCGTCATGCCACACTGATAATGAGTCATTATAGTGCTTGGAGGTTCGTGTTACTCAGAAGAGTAACACTCGGTCGTCATGCCACACCGATAATGAGTCTTGGAAATACAAGGCCGATATGAAATTCACAGGAAGGGATTGTTGCTACATGCTCCAACCTGGAGGAATTTCATGTATTCACAGAATGGGATTGTTGCTACATGCTCCATTCTTGGTGAATTAAGTGAGGAGTATCCGTCACTTATAAATGGCTTTATCTTTTACAAGATGTCAGCGTATGAGCTTTCCGGTTATTTACAAATTTAACCTTAAACGAAAATCCACCATCAACATTAAGTCCCCTGCCTAGCACATAATGGTTACACTATTGTGTGGTAGGCATGAGATGGTGACATACAGAAATGACCGAGCTAGAGTGAATACATATTTACCGGATAGTTTCACATTGTCAGGCGTTTCCCTGGAACTGGTCGGTCTTGATTAAGGATGCGAAGGAAGCATGACTTGATCCGGTGAGTCGCTTTGGTTTCTCTTGTACATGTATGAGCTCGGCCGCTCCTTCAGGTGTACTTCTTTCATCACATACGGCTTTCCTCAGGTATATCTGATAAGCCTCGTCGATTGTTATCCCGAATTAGCAGCCTTCATAGGTGGTAAGTAAAGACTTCTTTTCCTTCTGGGATTCTGTCGACTTGTGAGATTATAAAGAATCATCTCACGTGGTCGTTTATTCCATATCTCAGTCTATTGCTCTGATTTTCTGATTAACTGATCGATAGATTTGATGATCCTCTTTTTTTTTTGTGCTCATAACCTCCTCTTCTCTGCAGATTATCATGGAAGCGGTAGACGCTCATTCTGTTGCTTCCCCAGAAAGAAGTTTTGAAGTTGACAAGCCTGAAAACCATGCGCACGGAGAAGTAATGGCTAAGATCGATCTTCCTCTTCGCGAAGTCGGCCGTGCTATCCAGGGGATGTCTATCCCACACCTTCGTATTGCCAGAGGACGTATCTGTGCACTTTCGGCTGCAATTGACATGGAGGAGCGGCGGAGGCGCGAGGAAACGCCGATCCAGGACGGCGTGATAATTCTTGATTCGATACAGAGGAGTTCGAACATGTGAAAGAAATTTGCGCGGCCCCTGGTGTTGCTATGCCCTTTGATGCTCCCGCTGTTGATGTTGGGATGGAGTGCGTTGTCTTTGCGGATATGTCTCGATGCAAGAGATTGAGGGAGATTCGAAGGGAGGCGCATCAACAGGTGATGGAGCAGAATCTGGCGGTGATGCAGGCGAGGCTGACTCTCTTGGCGATTAGAATTTCATTCTTTCTTTTCCAAGCATGTTCCGTACCTTTGAATGTCTTCCTTGTACTCAGTGGCAGCTGAGTTCAAGTTTTCCTTTCGTTTTATGGTTTGAACAAAAGTTTTTTTTTTTTTTTATAATCCTTTGCCAAAATTGCAACTGAATCTTCTCAGGAACAAGGGTGTTCCTCCACACGTGATTCTTTGTGATAAAAGAAGTAATTATCATGATGGAACATTTACGGACCTGTGATGCAAGATCTTCCTGGCTTTCTTGAGAGGAGATAGCAATCGTTTTCCTTTCTGTGCACACGTTCTGTTTTCCTTCTTCCCATGAGATACTTGCTTAGGGTTTCCTTTCTTGCTCTGCTCTAGTGTGTTGATTTAGGCCGACTCAGGGCTTTGTGTTTTTAGAAGTAGAGAGGTTCTCAGATGGAAATAATACTTCAATTAAATTGAGGATTGAAAATTGGAACCCTAACCATGAATGCAAGCATTGCAATCATTTTTTGGAGGAATTACAAGCATGTCATGAAACGCAAAAAGGAAACACGCTGGAAAAAATAGCACGACGTTTTAAAGTGTGGAGAATGTTGGAAAGCGGTAGCACAAGTATCTTAAGTTCGGTAAGGTTTGAGCCATCGTGAGTGAATTGTTATGCCCTCCAGGTTATCGGCGTTGATGAGCTTGCAGTAGCCACCTAGGATAACATCCGCTGCAGTGTGCGGTTCATCTTCTCTTTTGGTGGGTGAGTCGGTAGAGTGGTCATCTTCACCGTCATGTTTCCAACATTGAATGTAGTCGCCTTCGTCACTAGGTCTCCAATTCCGAATGGGTTTGAGCGTGCAGACACTTGGACCTTGGCCTTGTTGTCTTTGACCAAGACAGCTTCTATGCTCCTGATAAAACGTTTGAAAGGGCCGGCTTCCCATTCACATCTCCTAGCCGAGGTTGGTTTGTCGGTTGGAGCCAGTCCCCAGGACTTGTCAGAATGAGGGGCGGTAGTTTGCAAGGAGGGTTGTGTGATGAGACTTACTTGAGACCGGAACCTTTCAGTGTATGCCGACAGGCTCTCTCCGGGAAGTTGTGTCATATTGGCAAGTTGTTGGTGCGGCAGCGGACAGTCATCAGGTAGTCCAGCGGGCGTGTTGGAGACTCTTTCAGGTATCGAAACCGGTAGAGGACAGACTTCCAGTATGGCTTTGTTGTCATGCGTCCAAGAGCGCCCTAGGATCATGTCGTAGTTGGGATGATCTTTGACTACATAGAACTTTGCTCGTGTTGAGGCATCTCCCAATTTGACTTCAAGGTCGATGTATCCATATGAATCTCTGAGTTCTCCTCCTGAATCCCTGACCACAGTTGGATGACGAGTAGCTTCTTGCTTTGAGATCTTTGCCGCTCTCAAGGTCTTGACAGTAATGATGTTAAATTCTGAAGCCGTATCGGTCAACGCGTTATCAAACTCAACGTTTCTCAAACGAGTGACGGTTAGGAGTCCCGTTTCGTTGCTCATGTCTTTCAGGAAAGACTGGGGTTCCTGGACTGCTACTGGATGCAAACGCCTCCCTGACACAACGTGGTTGAGGGCCGTGAACATGTCTTGACGCTGTCCTTTGGAGAAATATAAGATTTCACACATGTGCTCCATCATAGATTGCACGGTCTTGCGAACAGAGTCCCCAGAAATCATGCAGTTCCTGATAGGTAGAGGATCTCTATGAACACCTTCGTTTCCAAGCTGGAGTTCCCCTGTCTCTACCTTTTCCCTGAATATTTGTTTCAACCTGTTGCAATCTTTGGTTGGATGATGGACGAACCCGTGGTAGCAACAAGATCCGGGATCCGCTATTTCTTCCTCGGTCGGAGGACGCCTGATAGGGGGTAGTTTTACGGCATCATCTTGGATCCACGCTTCCAAGAGCTCTATCACTTCATTCATGGGAAAAGGAAAACCCGTGTCTTTGGCGTTTTGTGCGGGAGTTTTGTCTGTTCCTTTTCGAGACGAAGTCTTGTGTGCCGAGGATGTTCGCTTGGTTTGTTGTTCCGTTATCGAAGCTTTCCTCTTTTCTCCTCCGCTTACCACACTCACAGAAGGGCCAGTGTTGTATTGTTTGTTTGTGAGACGCTTTGCTTCCCTCGACTTTCACGCAAATCTTCACTTCGAACAACTCTGGTTCTTTCTAGTAGTGTCGGTGCTTGTTGCTGAACGTTTTGCAGCTTCGTGGAGTTCAGAGAATGTTTGAAAGCCCAGATTCTCTAACAGAGCGCGGTATATGGGTATCATCCCATTGATGCATGATTCCACCAATTGCCGTTCGGTAACATTCGGGTCGTGATGTCCCAGTGCTTGGGTTCTGAATCTTTTAACGAAGTCGTTGGGATGTTCATTGTTCCGCTGGAGAATTCTTCCCAGGTCTGAAAACGTGATTTGTTCAGACACGAAGAAATACTTCCTGTAGAAAGCACGACCATCTCGCTCCAATTGGATATCTTTGTTAGGCGCAATGTTGTTGTACCAGGTGTATGCCCTCCCCGTGAGTGATTTTGAGAATTCTTTTAGGCGTAAAACATGATTGTATTCATGTTCCCCCAAGGCTTCAAGAATCGAGAAATGTGTTCACGAGCATTACCGATGCACCGTCGTAGAGGGAGAATCGGGAGAGGTGTAACCTCTTGGTAGAGGAATCCGTTGCACATCTTGAGGGTACGGCGGGCTGATGTTGGTGTACGTCCGTTCGGTCCCCTTTTCCTCGATTTTGGAGAAGTCGCTCTAGATCTTCACGCGTAATGAAGTTGGAAGACTGGTCTCTCTCCCCTTGGCGCTCAGGAGCAACACGAGTTTCTTCATTCATGTGAGTCCGAGTGGAAACACCTCTTTCTGAGTTGCGGCCATGTCTGTTTGAGTTTTAGCAAGAATTTCCTGTTTCTCCATCAAGTCTGCAATGGTACTAGACGGCGGTCTTCCTCTTGTGTCTCCGGCTCCTCGTCCCCGATGGAGGAGTGAAAGTTGTTGCTCGTAACCACCGGAGGCGTTACGCTCGAAGAGATGCCAGGATTTGCGTCGCTGCCGGGCTCGTGATGGGAGGTGTTACACCTACTGGGATGTCTCCTGCTCCGCTAGTGTTGGTGATAGAAGTGACAGCTCCACGAGATGTATTGACCGATGTAGCTCCATTGACGGGTACATCAACACCGGAAGTGTCATCCATCTTTGGCTCCATCAGAGTTGATTGCTGATCCGGACCTCAGTTCCACCATCTTGGAATGAATTGCTGATTGAATTGGTTCTAAGATCTACCCTTTTTGAAATTGATGAAATTGAATCGGATTTCAAAGAAATTGATTTTACGACCGAGAGATTAATCTCCCACTGTGGTCGCCAATTGTTGATGGGTGAAAACTACTCCTGCAAAATTTGGTAATTTGGGGTGTGGATGAGGAATGAATTTAAACCTTTAAACAAATGCACTGCGCGGTGAGTGCTTGTAGATTCGAGAGATCAATCTGTGCAAATCCGGCCTAAACCAAGAAATGGCCGTTCCAGACTTGTTTCGGTCACAAAGTGAAGGAGATGGGGTTGATCTTAGGGAGGGAAGCGAAGAAGGTGTTGAGATTGTGAAGGTGTTGGCTTGCTTATGACTTGGAATGAAAGATGAGCGGGCTTGCGGTTGATGCAAGCAGGCTCTGGGTGTTTGAATACGATTTTTGTATTAACACTTGATTTTCTGTCTCGTCTAACTTGTGTTGTTCTCCGTTATTCCCTGTTGTTGGAAATAGGGCGGAGAACCTATTTATACAAGTCATTGAGCCTCATTCACGTTTCTCGTGGGAAGTGGAGGTAGTGGAATGATGGAGTAGTGGAGTTGTGTGTCGGTAACACACGACCAGTCTTGCCCACTTTTCCTGTTCATCTCTAACCGTCCATGACTTCCTAACACGTTCTTGTGATGGCGCGTTGCACGCTGCACGCTGTAAACCGCCGAGACCAATACCCCGTATGTATCCCCCGATTTGTGACATGATTGATGTCTGGAATGTGGATCGTGGATCCACGAAAGATAGCATGTAATGCTGAATTGAATAACTGCGTTATTCAGGAAGTCGATACTTGTGAAGTATCGTGTGTATTTTATGCAGGTACTACATTGTGGTGTGGTAAGGTGATGGGTAATGACGCCTTACTGACCAATTGACTCCTGACCAGGGTTGTATAACCAAGCTGGTGAAGTTGGACGGGATGAGATGAGCCTTGAGACACTCATCTCGCGACCGTTAATGAATATTAGGGTTTTTTGAAGAGGTGCGCAAGCATCACTCTCCGACTTGGTCGAAACCAAGCATGGGAAGGATTTTGAGAGGACCGACCATACATGCGTGTTGACGGCATGATGGTGTAGGTGCCCGTATTCCGTTCCCTCATGAAAGCGCGATCTGGGCCACTCAATTTGACCGTCAAAGAGGAGTGGTCGAGATTGATTTTGCGATAGAAGTTTGAAACCGCAAGAAGCCGCGCGCCACACTCTTTTCCGGCGTTTTCCCAAGACGACCTAACTTGGTCGGTCTTGGCCGGCTGGTTTGACGTGAAGATGGTAGGCTGATGTTCACGCCTATACCTGACTATCCCATGAAAACGTGATCTAAGCCACTCAATTCGTCCGGTGAAGTTGAGAGGTCGAGATCAATTTGCAATTTGGGAAGTGTAACCACGCATGTTTGGCGGGCGTTTTGGATTAGCCGGGCATGATATTCCTTGGCCGATTACATGAGGGGGTAGATGGGCCCACGGTGGTCATGTTGGTATGACCGGACCTGCTCGATTTGATCTGTGACCCTCCATTCGTGCCGGAGAAGATGGACGCGCGTGATGGCTTGAACCCTAATTTTGGCTTGCAAAGCCGTGCGACCATGCTCTTTCAGGCGGGCGAATGTGTTGTAACCAATCATGGTTGGTTTTGACCGATTGGTCAAGTGTGTAGGCGGCCACATGGTGATTGTGTCGACATGCTCCGGGCCCTTTGAGTCTACATCTACACCCTCCATCTATACCGCGAAGATGGATGGTTGAGACCGTTTTGCGGCACATGTAATATGCCGGAAAACCCTAATTTAGGGTTTTCCGTCCATAATGCTTGGTATGGACGGTTTCTTGGCAAGCAAAGGCCAATAGTCGACCATGCGGGGTCGGCCGTGTGTATTCCATACCTGCTTGGGGGTGATGGAATTGATCTGGGGTCATCCAATCATGCTTGTGGAGTTGGATGACTGCGATCAGATCATATCCGGACTGATATGGTCAGTGCCGGATGCTCAATCGGGGCTAGTATAACACACCGAGAGGGGCTCAATCGGGCTAGTATAACACACCGAGAGGGCTCGGGCTAGTATAACACACCGAGAATCAACCTGTACGGGTATTTCGTACATGGTTTCATTATAGTGCTTGGAGATTCGTGTTACTACGTACGAGTAACACTGGTGGTTGTCATGCCACATCGATAATGAGTCATTATAGTGCTTGGAGGTTCGTGTTACTCAGTAAGAGTAACACTCGGTCGTCATGCCACACCGATAATGAGTACCGGAAATACAAGGCCGATATGAAATTCACAGGGAAGGGATTGTTGCTACATGCTCCAACCTGGAGGAATTTCATGTATTCACGAGAATGGGATTGTTGCTACATGCTCCATTCTTGGTGAATTAAGTGAGGAGTATCCGTCACTTATAAATGGCTTTATCTTTTACAAGATGTCAGCGTATGAGCTTTCCGGTTATTTACAAATTTAACCTTAAACGAAAATCCACCATCAACAAGGATGAATTAATATTTTACCTACTTTGAAATTAGGGAAATAAAGAGGACAGCTCGACAGAAAGGGAAACGCATTATAGGTGGGTTGAGAACAAATTTTTTATTCCATAAGTTTAGGAAAATTGGTTGCCATATATGACAAAGGATGTCTTCCCAAAATGCCACATGTGAAACTGACCACATGACCATTGGAGAAGCTCTTAGGGAGGATTCCTAAACATATTGACGGCCGAAAGATTGTATTCTGAATGCTGTGTGTGGACTGTGGAGTGTCGACTTATTATATTTTGCGATAAGAAATTTTGAGAAAGAAAAAAAGAAAGAAAAAAAACATTGAAGTGATCAGTGCGTCAATCACCGATTGGCAGACAAACATATTATTGTTGCTCTTTCGGCCGCTCGGCAATTAGTCCCCTGGCCGGTATTCTTGTTTTATTTTTATGTTAATTTTGAAGTTAATGTTTTCACCGACAAATTTAGCTTTTGGGACTGTTATGATTTCTAAACTTACATACTTGGCTTATATTTAGCTTGTTATTAATGAATACATTTTTTCTTTTTTTTTGGAAATGCATAGATATATAAAGATTAGTCAGTCAGGCAAAGAGCCTGCTGAGCATTGTGTTGTATAAAAGCATAGGTTTTATGAAATAGCTCTCTCATCTCGAAGTTTGAGTAATTAGAGTGAAAGTCTGAAGCTATCTCATGGAAATTTGGCAACCACTCCACCTTAGGGAATTACATTCAAACATACGAAAATAAGAAATATAATCTACATAGTCATCTATCAGTTCATTGTTGCACCGTGATTGATGATTGTTCCGCTTCTTCTTCAGTTCTTTGACAAGCTTCTTGTTTTGTAACCGGATGTTGCAGGTTCGTTCCTTGTGTTGTTGTGCCCATTTCATAACTGCCAGGGCACCCAGTGGTAATGAATACATTTTGATTGTTTAGTTTAAAAGAGAAGCAGTATTAGAAGAACACCAACAGCAATAGATATTGAAAAATAACCAGAAAGAGAAAGAAATAAAAAGAAAAAGAAAAAAAGGTATTGTTATTTATCATAATAATTTTATCAAGTAAATTGTCGTATTTTTTTTCCTAGCCAAATTGGGGTATACCCAGATTAATTGGGGTAATACCAAATTTAAACCCGTCCAACCTAGTGAGCTAAGGGGTGTCTAAAAGGTGTTAAAATATCAAATTGCCTCCAAAAAAAAACCATGCCGACTAAAATCCATCCAAAATATTTTCAAAATATTTTTCCAAAACTCCAACTATGAAATCGAAAAAAAAATCAAAAAAAAAAAAAGAAAGAGAAGAAACTGAAATTTTGTATCATACGGGTTTTAAGATTGGGTACAAAATCGTACCTAATCTCAAATCCTTTATGATTCAACATTTTTACCAAACGTCGGCACAGTATCTTTTTGTAGACCTTTCCGACTTGTATTAGTCGGCAGGGTAATCTTTTGTCGACCTTGCCGACTAATTCTAGTCGGCAGCTTCCTAGGTTGAATATCATGACGACTTTTCATCTCTGAAATTATTAAAGGGGCGGTACGATATTCATCCTTATACCATGCCGACTATAGTTTAGTCGGCAGGTTATGAAATTAATACCTTGCCGACTAATCATGTATTTGTAACACCTTTCTACGTATGTCAAAAATCCTATAGTCGGCAGGGTATTGTTTTGTTGACCTTGCCGACTTTTCATATTTGATAGGGTATTTTTTTGTCGACTTTGCCGACTTTTCATATTTTCAGAATTGAAAGTGTTGATTTCTTCTGTAATTTTGAGTATGAAATCACTCAGCAGCTTTGCAATCCCCTTTGTAGAAGTGTTTGGCTAGTGTGGTTTCATTTCCGTTACAAAAAAAATTAAAAAATTAAAAAAATTAAAAAATTAAAAAATTAAAAAAGAATCCTCAAAAATCATAACACATGATCCATGAATTCGATCCAAACAGTACCTAATTAATTAACTAACTAAATTAATTAACCTAAACACATTCTTAGTGTTAATTAAGCAGGGATAGATTAGGTATTTTGAAAATAACTGGTTAAGGGGTGGTGTGTTTTACTTCACAATGACTCAGGTTTTGTCTTATTAGGTATACCACGATTAATCTGGGTATACCCAAATTTGACTAGTTTTTTTTGTTGGAATTTTTTTTTTGTATTATTATTATTGGGATTGTTATTTTGAAATTTGAATACTTTCATTACTTGAATTGCGTGTTTTCTGTGTCAGTACCTGGAGGAGTGTAGCTTGGTTTGATTGATGGAAACTGTATCATGCTTCCTTCCTTGTGTGGCGGGGATTCTGGGGAACACGCGTATTTTGTGTGGAAACACAAACGTCAAGTATGATTGCTCGTGGGTCCAGACTGGAACTGAGATCAGTCACCGTCAGCGGGACCTTTTATGTATCTTTTCTTTTGTTTTATACTACGGGGAATCGTCACTGAAATCCCAACGTTTTAGTCATCCCACGCAGACAGCCAAATTATGAGTCATCTTTTATGGAAGGACAAACCGATTTTGTCCGTCTGTGTTTGTTAAGTTTTGTTTTTTCTGCCTTATATACCCCTCAATCATAGTTAGTAATCCAACCGCAGTTAGTTTGAAATTGGTTCTTTCTGAGGACTCAGATTGTATATGGATATGGGTGGATAATATTTGACAAACACACACCAGAGATAGTTCTTATTTCATCATTCCAAACCCCTGTTGTAAGATACTCAAACCACATATGCATATAGTGCCTTTACAAATTCTTGTAGTTTATTCAATTTCAGACCTAGATCATACAGTAAAGTTTATTACTCCCTCTCCAACATATTTTTCAACGCTTTCCAAGAATTCGGATGAAGCATGCTTCAGTTCTGTTGGATACAGCTCGAGCTAGTAGAGTTTTGCCAATACCAGGTGGTCCATAGAAGAGAACACCCTTAGGAGAATCAGTTCCCAGCTAGACAAATTTCTTAGGATGAAGCATAGGCAGTTCAACAACCTGAATAAAAATTTACAAACAAAATGAACTCCTCATGGTATACAAGCATAAATTTGTCTCCGACATTCACAAATACTACAAGTCTTCTTCATCATTACTTGCTTTGCTATGAAAAATAGATCACAAGCACTTGAAAGTTAAAAGAAACAGATAATCATAAATATACCTCTCGCATCTTCTCAATATGCTCTTTACATCCACCAGCTCTTTACATCCACCAACATCAGCATGGGTCACATCAGTTTTTTCTTCCACAGTCATCATAGTAACAAGTGGATCAATCTTTGGGGGGTAGGGGGTCTGAATATGATATTTATCTCTGTCAACACTGCAGCAATAGGTAGATGCGTAGTAATCGATAAAGGAAGTGAAAATTGACCTCAAATGTTCATATACAATTTACAAAAGGGAAAATGGTCTAGGCAATCATTGATTTTTAATAATTGGGAGTCCCTAAAGAATATACTACAATACTGGCATCCTCAAACACGCTCCATAAGAAACTAAAACAGAAACTTACCCAGCACGCATTCCTTCTTCGATGTCAGGAGGCGAGACTTTCTCCCCCAATCCAATAACAAGCTAAAAACCAGATTTGATCCAGTAAATAATTACCAAGTTCCATGTATTAACCACAGTACAAAAACGATAATAGTAATAAAGAAAAAAGAAAAGAAGATAACATATAAACATACCTTTGGTATACGTATTGGCCGCTCGTATTGGATGTATAACCAGACATGATGAGGAATTAGTGATATCATACACTTCTTCGTAAAATATTTTGTCCAAAAAACAAATGGCTCGACAAAAATAAATAGTTAATATGTTTCAGACGATCTTATGAAATAAATTGGGTACCGTAGTAAGATGGTATTATAAAATAAATTAGGTATCATGTTTTATAGCCTTATAATTAAAATGGTTAGTTTATCCATATGGTCGTATAAATTAAATAGGCTACGTGCATAGTTTACCTTGAATTAGTTTCCCTAGTGGACCTTCAGGAATCTCCAGCCTTGAACCCTCGTTAACAACATATCTTAAACAAAACGTGAGAGCAGTTGCGGGTCACTAGGAAACTTCATGAAAAATATAGGCTTTACAAATGGATCTTTTTGACAGTACCGTTATGGATGGTCAAACAACTTGTATTCAAGAGTTCTATTGATACTTATGTATGCAGATATCATGCTAACAAGAGAGAGTAGCCTAGGTTAACCATACAACACACTTGTTTTAATTGAAGAAGAGCAGACCAAACATTTGCATGGCAAGTAGTATGGAACCAATACTTGCTCTAGAGTCCGTGACTAAGACCCCATTGCAGAGAAGAATATCCTTATCAAGAACTGAACCATGGGCTTTCTACATTAAGCAATCATACTCACATCTAAATCTATGCTAAGATATAACTAAAGGGGAAATGAAGAAAGGGCACAAAGAAAAATGGACAAAACAAACATCAGCAGAAAATTTGTCTCATTGCCATGGCTTTGTTCTTCTGCTTGATTCGTACATAAAATCATGTATGCAGATAGTTAATGAAAGTTCTAAAGTTATTTGATTGTTCTCAGCAGGCAGCCTGACTTCATCCCAATCAAAGCAATTATTGCTGTCATTCGGCTAAAAAAGGATGAATATATAGAACAAATCAACTACCGGTACACAAAATAATGTGATTGTCAGTTGGACTTAAGGTGAGCATGAGAACTTTAGTACGCAAAATGACCTCAAGCAGTAAATTAAGTAAAAAGCAGTTACCAATTGACATGATATGAAACACTAAAAGTAAAAACCTTTGACTAAGGTTATTTTCTAGATTATCCAGATTTCAGATGAAATTGATGAAGGTCCAAACTTAGGTCACAATTCAGTTGTATTATTTTCAAATTATTTTTAAATGAGTAAATATATTAGAGCATTAACCAGAAAAGCAGTCCAGGCAAACGCTATGTTACAATTGTAATCCTAGATGAAAAAAATAAGATTGTATAAATACCTCAACACCAGATAAAGGCTCCAAATACATGGATACGCGTAAAAGCATTGATCCACTTTTTTAAGAGGAGGAGGGATTCCATCAACATTCAGATAAATCATCGAAAATTAAGAATTGCACTAAACAAGACTTTCCTTATATGTACGGTGGAATCTCCTCTACTGCTAACTATTCTGCTCTTATCTGCAATTGCATTCCAAAGTATGCATACCATAGACTTGTACATGTTCCTATTCGAGGAGTCCCCTACAAAAACCATTTTTTTCCTCTCAATCTCTCTAGGAAATTGGTTACGTCGAGGAAACTGCAAAAATAAAGAAAAATAACCCCAATCAAAATTACCACCAAGTCAAAATGCACAACATATGCTTTGTTCTTACTTTCTTACACTAAGTACTTGTTCATATAAATACACTCGCATTTGGAATCAGCTGAAACACATTACACGTTTATAAGCATGGTGTAGTATAAAATTATCTGGGTAGGAAAACCAAGTTTCCTTATAAAAAACACAATAATTTTCCTATTGTAGTATAAAATTAACTGGGTAGAGGAAATCCTCTATGAATTTTGTATGCAGAATGACTTAGCTAAACCAAGTCATTGCTAGTACTACCTCTGCAAATACTCCCACTATCCACACAACCACAAGAATTGATTACTTTGGCACTTGCACTTCCACTAGACTTTACAATATATCTCATGTTATGTCAAAGATATCCTTATCGTTTTCTTGATCAAAATCGTCAATCAGGTTTTCAACATCAATTTTGGGTAATTCAGTTATAGATGAAGACCCAAAACAAGATATGAAGCCTCTTCTATTAACCACCCATATAGTACAATTTAATAAGATGGGTCATATTTGAGCTCTCAACTACAACTACCTCGGCCAATTTCAGTATTTCTTGATTCTTTAAACCTCGTCGTTGGACCCTTTTCTGATTGAATTTCATGACTCACTCCATGTCGAACATTAATTAGAGGATTGTTTCAAAGGATACTTGAACCAAGAACTAGTAATACTGCTCCACACCGTTTTGAAGCAATTCTCTTGAGAAATTTAAAGCAGTAGGAATAACACCGTGACCTAATTGAGCACTTGAAGTTGTGGCCGTCAGTCACAGATTACCCAACTAAAAATCAAAAAAATTCAAAATTTGTACATTTTGACTAAATAGGGCATAGTATAAATCAATTCAAATCAAGAACTTCACTAAAAATAGGCATGCAAGGAGTAAAAATTTAATAAGAAGACAACTGATGTAGGGATTCTGGAATCTGTGCTAAGCATACACACAATTAATATCAATGTAATCACACGATGCAATTAAAATTTTGATTTAGGTCACCTGGTTTCGAATTCTTTCCCATTCGCTCGAATCTCTTGATTAGCATTGTTACACAACGATGAATAAGAAAAAAAAATATAACGGAGAACATGGAATACAAAGCTAGGGAGAACGAAGAGAAAGAGGAAGCCAACACTTGGGTATCGATCGGTTCGGATTACATACCTGTACTCGTATCAACTGAATAGGGGAGGTTGAAATATAGAAAGAAAAGCAATTCGGAGTCTTACGGTACGGGTATGAATTTCTAGGTCTACCCATTTCCCCCGTGGTTTAGTTAACTATTGTTGAGGGCTAAAAAGTATTTTGACTGCCAACCAGGTTGACCGAGTTGACACAGTCCGTCAACATTAATTGACTCAAACCTTGTTCCTACATAAGGTTTGACTCAAACCTTTGGATTTCATTGAGGAAAGCCCTACTACTATTGTCGGATTTTGAATTGGATTGGTTTGAAATTTTGAATGATAAGGTACAAGGAATACTTTTGGAAGCAATTTTTGTTAATTTAGATTTCACCAATTTGCCATCCACATTTTACCTACTTGTTACCCATTTTTAACCTGACTTGATTGGGGTATATCCAGATTAATTGGGATATACCAAATGAAACAAAATAGGGTCATTTTGAAGTAAAAGAGGTTACCCCTTAACCAAATATTTTCAAAATGGCAAAAATGCCCCTTTACAATTAACAGTAAAAAACTGATTAGACTAATTAATTGAGTTTCGATAAAAATTTTGAAAATGAAAATTCAGTAGATTAAACCTTTAATCCGTCTTGTGAGTTCGATTAAGATAAAAAAAATTGGTTTTCAAAAATGTCAAAGGTCGGCAAAGTAGAGGTTTGAATAAGGTGCCGGCTATATATGGCCGGCATGGTCTTTGTTTGAATAAAATGCCGACCAATTTTAGCCGGCAAGGTATTTAAATGAAGAACATCCCGACTTTTTTTTTTGTCGACACACAGGAGATGGCTATTGAAAAATATTAGTCGGCAAGGTCTACAAAAAAAAAACCCGCCGGCTGGTGAAAAATACCACGGCGGCTGTTGAAAATACCATGCCGGCTATATTTGGGCGGCAAGGTATTTAAATGAAGAACATGCCGACTTTATTTTTTTTGACACACAGGAGAGGGCTGTTGAAAAATATTAGTCGGCAAGGTCTACAAAAAAAACCCGCCGGCTGTTGAGAAAAATACCCCGCCGGCGGTTTAAGTCGGCAAGGTCTTCAAAAAATACCCTGCCGGCTGTTGAAAATTTTTTCGTCGCCATGGATGTTATGAAAAGTCGGCAAGATATGCATGTTACGACCTTGCCGACCAAAAACACAGAAATCATAATTTTCGATTTCCAACCTAACGTAACAATCAATCACACAACACAATGATGGGTTTGAGTTTAAACATCATTTATAGTCTTCTTTTCGCTGGTAGAGTCAACATTTTTTTTGGAAAATCAAAGTTGAAGATTTTTATATGGTTTTGGTCGATGGAAGATGAAGATGAAGAAGAAGAAGAGAAGATTAAGAGTTGTTTAGTTTTTTAATTTTAGGGTTAATGAAATTAAGAAATGAGTTTATTTTTAAGATTTAATTAGTTCAAGGGTATTAAAGTAAAGTCACCCTTTTTAATAATGACACATCATGTCCCCTTGAAATTGGGTATACCCCAATTAATCTGGGTATACCCCAATCTCGCCAGGATTTTTAAGATAATTTTATTTTTTTCCTTCATGTATTACAGAAAAAGACAATCAACAACTTGAAGCAATATCAACTCATGAAGAAATTTATAATCCTCTCATGACTATGGAATCATGGACCTCTCCAGGTCCTTATGGTTTTCCACCGGGTTTCTACTAATCTCAGTGGCAACTAGTTAAAGAGGATGTATGTAACATGATTAAATTTTTCTTCCATTCTGATTTGTGTATGTAGGTGGATGATTCATGTGCATCAAACTTGGTCTAGAGAGTCCTTTCCTTTTGTGTAGTGGTGGTCTTAAGTCCACGGAGTTGGTAGGTTAATCCATATTAAAAGTACAATACATGTACTTTTTCCTAAGAATTTTTTGTTATGGTTTCAAATCATTATAAGCGGCATGTGTATTTTTTCGTAATTAGTTCATATATCCAACTATTATTTTTAATGGCATGCATATTCCACTAATTAGGATATTAACTGAGACGTACCAATTTACATGTTTAAATAATTCAACTATATCCTTACGTGTCATGGGCAGACAACTGCATCCTTGAGATTCTCATGCAAGAGAGTCATTTGATTTTATTCTAGTATGTATTCGAGAGTCCGTGCTAATTGATTACAAAATTATCGTAATTGATAAACATGAATATTCATATAACCCTCTCTTGTTTTTGAATTTCTGATCTTACTCAGCAAGCTTTCCGTATACACAATAACACATAGATTTAGTATGAAGTTCAAAGAGATACTTAACAAAAATTACGTGACATCTAGAAAAACGATCATCTCATGAAAAAACCGATGGAAGTATCTCTCAAAATTATATGTCAAGAACGGACGGATAGATATCTCGCCAATTATCGATCCCAGCCGCTAGATGGGCGAATTCGATGGCCGTATTTGTCCCAAGACAAACACCGCTTCTTTTTATAATATGGACTATGATAACTTTTAGGATGATTAGCCTTTACCTTGTTGACTGCAAGAACTCTTTATCAAAATTAATCTAGTCATTGATGAGCAGGTTTGAAATAGAGTAGCTAGGTGCATGAGCCAGGCAAGAAGAAGACCGCAACCATGCTCTTCACCCCTCCGATCATCCAAGTGGCCTCCAAAAATCTCCTTTGAATCCACTGGTGATGGCTCAAAGCCACAATCTCATTAGGTAACATCCTTCTATTATATGGTTATTTCCTTGCGAAATCTAGGCATGCAAGTTCAAGTCAACAAAGTTGTGTCAACCGAAACATAGATGGAACTTTTTCTACACCAAGCAAAAGCTGTAAAACCACTAAAGAGCTTCAAAATCAACACTTAACTAAATTCCCTAGCGAATGTAAATAAATTATGGATAAATTTTCAAGAGAACAAATAATCAGAAACACAGGTGGGTGAACCAATCACATAAATAATCCATACGAACTGAAATGACATAATATATCATGCACAGATCCAAATGGGAAGATTAGCTCAGGGACCTATTGCTCAGCTACATTGAGCAATAAAATGACGATGTAGTACCGGAGACTCTAGTAAGCTGGCAATCATATACCACACTGGAGTTTCCAGAATCACATGGTTTATGGGATACTATCCCCAAAAACAATTTAGACAAAACTAGTTACATCATCAACTTTCAGCAATCCACGATTGACCTAGATCTCTTTATTCAAATGATCAGGTGGATATGCTCGCCTGCACCAAGAAAACCGAGTATAATAACTAATCATTTCACCACAACCTCGGAAAAAAAGTAATTAATATATAAACCTAACAACCCTAGCATCGCAAATATTAAACAACCAAATAATCCAATATGAAATCATGATATCAAGCCAGTAACCTTCTATTATTTCAGATTCGCACTTTCAGGTGCCTAATAAGATCTACATGATATTGGTAACTAATTCAGTAGTCATCTAGGATACCTACCAACCTAGGTGATCCCACACTATTTCCTTATGACTTACCTCCATAAGTGATAGACTTTCTCTAATAGTGTATGTAAAGGGGATCCTTAATGACTCACACAACATAAATCACATTCTCAACACTGCAGAGTTCTAAGATACCCAAAAAAAGAAAAGATGAAAATCAGTGCACATAATGAAAAGAAGAGACGATTAATTAATTTCTATAGTTAAGAAATCCCCGGTCGAAGAAAAATCAAAACTACCTTTTCGTTGTACAAATAAAGCTAGGATATTGAGCCACTCTACTATCGCGTGAAAACAATCTTAGCGGTCACCTGAAGGTTTACCCTTCGAGAGAGAATGAGAGAAATTTCTTCTTAATAACTTCTCAAAGACTCTAAAATCTGATCTAACATCATATCTTCTGTTGGAGTCCTACTTTGTGAGCATCAAATAATGGAATCACTGGTTTTTTTTTTCATCGGAAGCATGTGTAAGGTTTTCTCCTACCAAACCAACCCAAGTAAGAATGCCATAGGTGGAAGTCGGACCCACAACTAGATGGTTGAAAACCATGTGCTCTTCCATTTGAGCCAAGACAGCAGATACCATTTCCAATGTAAGTGGGATATAATATGAAGTAATACAAAGTAGATTGAGCACGTTTATATTACCCATCTCAAGACCATAATGCAACGCTTGTTGCACTTCAAATGTCCTAGAACTATTAAATCGATAAAGATTAGAATCAAGCCAAGAACATATGCTTATAGACAAAGAAGCAAACCAAATTAAATTAAAATAATTTAACACCTTAATTTTCAATATCCTTAAAGCTCAACTCGTTGAACAACAATCCCATTAATACAATATGGTGGCCAATGAAGATACTAAATGCAGTTTTAGTCAAAAAATAAAACACAACTAAATCTATGCAAAAATTTACCAATACAACAATTAACATAGCAATTATTAGTAAGCAAAATTATTTAGCAAAACGTACCTGGAAATTGCGTGAAAGAAATACAACAAAGGATTTATGCATTTCATATTTGCAAACTTTGAAATAGTTCAGAGAAAAATTACAATTTGTTCAGTGCTAGTACAGGAGTGCAGAATCCTTTGGATCTCTCTTTTTCAGTGTTATCAATCTACTAATCTACATATTCAAGTCGCCATGTGTCAGAAAAGAAAGAATGCTCCTGTAAGTGAAATACTGCATGAGTTTTTAGAACCTTAAAGGACCCTCAGGAGTTTTCCATCACGAGCCTAATTAAAACTCTTTTACTGGAAACCCTTTCTCACAAACTTACCGACCAAATCAATACTCTTTCATTACAACAACCATTTATTTTATCGATCAAAAAAATATCAACCGTCCCTGTGCTAGCTCTTGATTGAGCTGAATGAAGTGATGCCTGAAAATTGGAAAACTCTGATCTCCAATAACCCAAATCAATCGTGCGTGATCAAAACAATGAATCTAAATATCTAATTACGTTACGTATGTGTGACCCAAACTATATGTTTTGTCAGGGGCGAATTATTCAAACATAAAAATGGAATGCTATTATGTTAAGTTGTGGTATTTTATGTTTCGTTAACTTCTATTGTGGTACCAAACGTCATTGGCCCCTACTTTTATCAATTTGTAACTAGAAAAGTAGGTTGGTGTTGTGTTTTTGTAGCATGAAGTCTTCAAGCCGCACTACTTGGAGGAGAAGAGAGAAGCATTCACATTTGATTAAAGCTATCACTTCATGGTACCCAAAATTCCGGAGTATGCCCCGGAATTTATGGTAGGTGAATCAGACTCGGACTCCTCTGACGAATATTGATAGTTTTAGCATCATTTGTGTAGATTTTGTGGGCAGATCTCTATGTAAACCCTCACGAGACTATAACTCATCCATTAGGGTCGCTTAGGGATACAAAGGCTTGATGTACGTGCTAAGTGCATCCGTGATTCCTATGAAAAGGAGTAGAAGTATGAATGATTTTTTTTTCTTATTAATACGAAACAATCGGTTTATTTATGACGAAAAAAATACCCGAATATAGTAATCAGATTTCATTTGTGCGTACGTTAATCGATTCTTTATGTCCTTCGTGTATCCCAAAACACCAACCAGAATCGGTTTAATAGCGGATGAACATAAACCGATTTTGGGTGGTGCTTTAGAAAAAACACATCAATTTTTTTTCAATCGTTTGATGTTTTGAAGTTCGATTAACATAAGTTGATCTCACATCTAACACGATTGATTAACACCTAAAACGACTAATTAATCATGGGTAAAAATAGAGAGAATAATTGGCAAGGGGTTTTGGGAAATTACTTCCTAATGACATTTTTTTGTCTTTTAGTAACATGCCTCAAAGAAAACCCTTAGGCCCCAAATTAGGGTTTTTTTTTTTTTTTTTTTAGTGATGGATTTAGATGGTTACATTGTCTAACTCCAGTTTGCTTAAGATAAAAACTGGAGGGCAAACATTCCATTCAGGGTTGTTTTGAATACTTCATAATGACCTATTTTGACTTTTAGTAACTCTCCGATGTTTCAAGTTTACACATTAATAACGAACATAAGTCACGCTTCGACCTGACATTTTTCAGATTTGGAATAGATTTATAATTTTACAGAAAAATAGAACGAAGAAAAATGTATGGTTCGAGATAAAAGCAGGACGGAAACAAAAATGTGTATTTATAGAGGAAACCAAGAAATAAAGGTAACACAATTTATCTTGTAACACTAACACAAACATCATACGATTAAAATGTAATATGACAATGTATACTAGGGAGAACACATGTGCGATGCACATGTTTGAATTTGATTCATTCAACAATATTAAATTCGAAATCAATCAATTTTTTTGCATAAAATAAAATTTTATTATTCTTATTTGTACTCGTTACTTAGATAATTCATATGGCTTTTTAGATATATAAATTTTATAGAAACCGGTGTGTCTTTTGAAAGATATTAAGGTTTTAAAATTTTTGTTCTATTTTTAAAACAATGATATGTTTTTAATGGTTTTTTAACCAGGTGTTATTTAATATACTTTTGTACCCTGTATTTTTATTGAAATTACATGATATAATAGAGCTTGATAATTTAAATGAAAGAAACTTAGTGATTTAGGGGTCTCCCACCAAAAATATCTATTTTCTTTATATTAGTACTAGTGATTTATGCGCCTGCCGCTCTTTCTCTGCTCTATATAAATTACAGACTGTCCATGAGCCAGCTAATAAAAACTCGAGCAAAACCTCTATTTTCGATCACATATAGTATGGTTAAACATCATACTAAAACTTTGGCATGCTGATTATATAACTCCATTCACATATAGCTCCTATGTACATAGGTTGGGAGTGCATCTGGAGCATATTTCACACAGGTACATTATAACGTGCTTAAGGTCGAGACTTCACATAATTGAGAAAAAAAATCTGCCTACTCAAGTGTACGTAGTATATTTGAATGAAAAGTGATAATTCTACATATAAAAGCAGAGGTATCTTTCCACAAAACATTGCAAGACATAGCGAGATCTCGTTCAAACAGTTTCATCATAATATAACCCTTTGCTTCCATGATTGTGGCACACATGGCTCCCGTTACAACCTACAGGACCTACACCACCTTCTTTCAGCTTTTAGTCATGTTTCAGTAGTGCCACAAATCAGATGCAAGAGCAACAACCTGTTTACAGTTCTGCATGAAAACCAACTCACTGCTACTCAATCGTCCATCCAAGTAGCTTATCAAGTTCATTACTCACAACTCCCCAAGTTACGCAAATCGCTTGCAGAAAATGCACTGACATAAGAAAGACCAAATAGTTCCCCAGAAAACATAAAATTACACACAACCAAAACATATCACCAAAATTTAGTTCACAACCTACGATAATAGCAGAACATGTGAGTATCAAATACAATCCTCTTTCGACGTAGAAGATATACCAAACGACAGACTAAATGGTTCGATATGACTGTTTTATATTCAAATATAACTGCTTATATAAAATTATGACCGGAAGCATCTCGATTAAACCGTCCTTATAAAAGATAACCAAAGAACTTATCAAAGCAAAAAATTTCAAAAGTCTTGACACATATGAGCTCCCTCCACAGTATGGTAAGCTAAACTCTGTTAGCTAAGGTACAATTCCTTTGGAGGGATCCATTATGTTTATTTATGAGAGCGAAGAGAAAGTTTTTCTTTAGTCTGCTTGGTTTTGCACCAGGGGATCTGTTTGCTTATTAGCGAGTTTGATTTTAGTGCATTTGATTTATAAACTACTCATTCATTAATGACAAGCATAATTTTATCTAATAAGTTATGACCATCATTACCACTGGAAGAGAGTTCGCGAAAGGTTTAAGTGAATAAGCTCATGTTCAACCAATACACTCTAATAAGTAATTTATAAGTGTTCAATGCATTATATTATTTGTTGTTGAACTTGATAGTGAAATTAAGGTACATACTTAAATGGGACACCCAAACTAAGTTTTCACATGGGTATTTTGTCGAACATGTAACGTTCATGTAAAATAAGTTGTATTTGCACAGATGAGGTTCAACAATCAGCCAAAATTGACAGTCTAATTGCAGTATCTTGTCATGGAAACTATTTCAATTTCATGAAAAAGCATTCAAAATTTCCATTTCAAAAAATTAAAGTCGACTAATATTATTGAGAAACGCAATCCTCACCCCAACCTTGCATTCTTGGCTCTGTAAATTCTATCTAGTGACCATGTGAATCTTGTTACAAATTGAAGTCGATATCAACTAAGGTTTAAGAAATTGAATATATAGCTCAATAATTGAATCTGGGGTTGATTGAAAAAGTTTTGATTCGAAAATTCAAACTGTAAGAGTTGAATCTGGGTTTGGGAATATGACAACCGAAAGAGTAAGAGGTTCTACTAACCCATTTACTGAATCAGCGGCGTTCTATGATAACTGTAGTCGATTTACGGAAGAAAAGACTGAAGAAAACACGATTTACACTATAAAATTGATTTAAATTTGACACGATTCATGCATGTACCCCTCGTATAACTGAAATCTACGAAAAAGTGAGCAGGAAAACAAAAATGCGGAAGGGTAATAGAATCTTTTCCTGTCGGACATGTGAAAAATCACTCTTTTCTTTATATTAGTATAAGAATAAGATAAGATAAGATAAGATAAGATAAGATAAAATTAATAAAACTAAATAAAAAAAAAGACAAAAGAATCATACCAAGATTAGACCGTCGACAAACCAGATACATGATAACCAAATACCGATTGGTACTTGGTGTAAATTTTACTTTATCATGTTACTTAAGCAGACTAAATAAAAATATATCGGACAACCATGTGTTGGTCGATGTCTATCATCAAACTATTTGTTGGTCGGTACAACTTCCACTTAAATTTCCTTATTCCTTAATCAAATATTTGGAACAAGGGTAAGCAAAAAACGAATAGATCGAGGAGTTCCACGTCCCATAAGACTTGATTTTTTCCTTATTTCGGGGAATTTTTCTCCCATTGGACATGCCCTAATAAAATAAAGGAAAGAATCGAAGAGTATAAAAACCGGGGTTTTGTCATTCTTCAATTTTTTGTCTTTATTTTATATCAATCAGAAGGACTTACTCGAGGGTACATCGTACCTATAGATTAATACAATATTGTTTCAAAAGGTTAGAATTGTATAGTCCCGTGATGTTGTTGAGAAATTTCCTAAGTGGTTGTCGTCTATAGTATGGTTTGCCACTCCGTTCACCGCCTGGTTCTCCTCTATGTGGTGGTGGACTATCACAGTAATTGGTATATATCTTATATGTTTCTTGAAATCTGCTATTACCTGAAATATATCAAAGAGGATATGATAATTTAATTATTTCCATTGTGGACTGGCTGATAAAAACGGATTTTTGTTTGAGGTATTTCCTCCTATAGAGGCTTGCCTAGATAGAATATGGTTGGTTATGGAGGATCCATGCTCTCTACATAAAGTAATATTTTTCATCATTTCTGATGCCTAACTCTCCTTGTGTTTTTGGTTTGGTCAATTACTTCCATCCCAAAAGTTGCAATTTTATGACAAATAAATCATGATCACGTAAGAAATATTAGTGATACGATCAATATTTTCATTCACATGTGCAAGGAGAATATGAGATTGCATTAAATGAATATAACTAGAGGTGTGAAAAATTTACCAGTACTAACCTGCCTAGCGGATTTAAGCACTTAGTCTTTTATCATTTTGTTTTTCTAGCCAATCGTTCAATAAGAAGTGTGAACATATGAGTCGAAGACCTTCATTATTTGAAGTGTATCCCTAAGTATATAAGTGGTATTGACGTCGTAGGAATATTGATAAATTGTTGTGAGTCTTCCACCTCATTCTAGGGTAATATCGGGCGATGGATAATTGTTGATTTTGTTGTGGGTGATGGATAATTGTTGATTTTGTTGTGTTGATTAGTTGTCATTAAGGTAGAGTAAGAATATAACAGGTTCTTAATATTTTTATTACTTACTACGAAAGCTATGAATATAATTAAGAGATCATCAATGCTAATGTTGTGGAGGGTTGGTGGTGCCTTGCAGAATATGTTGGGTCCTTAATTGCATTTGAATGCTTTAGATTTACCAAATTAGATGATAGAATTTCCGTACATGTGATGAATATACAATAAGATAATGTATCACCTTGTATGATTCCCATGGACGTGGATTATATAACCATGATGGATGTCGTTGATGTTCATCGAATAAGTCACAAAGTTGATGTAGAGCATTACATATTCTACAAGGATCTTTGGAAATCCTATTTTGTCATTTTGATAAAAGTGTCATGATAAATCCATATTTTAATCTATGAAAAGATTCCTAAAAAAACTAATTTGAGTGTAATATTTATTTCTTTGGTAATTGAAGTTCTAATGTGATGAAAAAAAATTCTCTCGCGATTTTTGTTATCATGTATTGAACGTTGAAGTACAAAATCATAGCCAGATTATAAGGATTTTGGCTATCATTTTATATGTTACATGCAGATTCCTACAGTCCGAAATTGTATTGGTTTTGAGGGGTGTTCCATTTTTTGAATCAAAATTAGATTTGTATGGTTCATAAGTCCGTGCATATTAAGGATATTAAAATAAACCTTGCACCATGGCTATAAACTGTGAATTGGTATTATCCCGTAGCACCTTAAAAAAATTACTTGTGTATCTCGTCCGGGCCTGGATGTTTTGTGAACTAATAGAGAATAAAACCATATTGGTTTTTGTAGTGGTTACTTCTATAGTCAGCGAGGCACACTGTCTCAGTGTTATTAAAAATGAGAGATTACCAAGTACACCACCAAATTTTTCGTTTGATAGGAGTATGAACTTGTGAAAAACTTTTAACAATCAAAAGATGCAGAAAAGTAAAAAGCACAGACATAAACTCTGTTAACGAGAAAAACTGTACTTGCAAAATAAAATAAAAAATAGGACTTTGTCCAACTTTGAATACCAAAGTGTATTAGCGAATGCAGACACTAACCTACGATCATACTTTAGACTGGAATGTAGTTGAGATCAAATTAACCCTCCAATCAATTAAGTTGCATTCGTGCTCCTTACGTCTCTTGGAACTTGCAAGGCTCTACCCAATTGATTTCCTAAGATGTCGTCATTTACATCCTAAGAGTTGCTTCAACCTAAGTGAATACTTTTGACACAAATCTGCCTCTAACAAATAAGCCTATTTGGTTTCCTTTTAGATTTTTCAATATAGGTTTGGAAATCTGTTTGCAACAGACAAAGTCCAGCAAACCTCACGAATCGGGAACACTTACATTCACTTAGATGAGAAGCCTAGATTACTAACCACATTTATAGAACAATCAAAATGAATCAAAGAAGAGTTTTAGACGCCTATCTTTCGGTATCACAAAGTCTGATATGAAGAGAATTTATGATTTCTAAATATCTGATTCCTGATATGAGATTACGAAAACTTCAAATATAAGTAAGAACAAGATCCGGATTAAAAATGATCAGGTAAAAGATAGTCTGACCAGGCTTCATGAATCCTTAAGTAAAGTCTTACAAATCATGAAGAACCTGGGTTAAGGATGAATCTAGCTTAGCAATTAGGATATAAAAGTGCCATGGATTAAAAAAACATGTTGCAATCTCTTAATTTATAGATTTTCAAGGCTCTAGGTAGCTTTCAATTAAAGCTAAGGTAACTTGAAATCCAGGCATACACATTTTTAGTTTAAATGAAATTCTTATTAAGAATCCATATAAGTATGTGAAAGCCCGCTTTGGAATCACATATAAAAATATACATTATGGTTAAGGGTTCTAGAACGGTATATAATATTAGCTCATGTTGGCAAGTATGCCTTTTGAACTTACAAGCATAAATGGTGTTCAATAACACTCAAAACTTAAACCATGATTGAGAGACACAAAGTGATTTAGTGAACAAGGTTGTAGTAGAAGTGTTTATGAGAATTGTAGCAATCCCAAATATGTTTGTGAAAGTAGTTTATGAGCATTGCTTGATTCATAATTGTATCAAAGTTGTAAGACAACTTGTATATTCTTTCTTGAAACTTGGATCGTATTAGAATGATCAAGTCACCGATACTAGAGTTTCATATATATAACTTCGCATGTTATGTTCTCGATATAAACGACTTGAAAGCAACGTAGATAAATGCGGAAACAAGTCAAGTCTTGTATTAATAACCTCGAACAGAAGGATGATGTGTTAGTTGATGTCACATCTTTCAGTTCTTTGGAGTAACACGAGTTTGTCACAATATTTCTAGACTTCCTAGTTTAACCTAACAAAGTTGACCATAGTAATATAATCAAACATCCTCAAGTTTTCGAGCTAAAAAAATGAAAACCAGCCTTGACATACCAATTCTTGGTGGGTTCAACTTTGAATGCTATGACAATGTTAAAGTGTTAAGATTAAGTTCTGAATTTGATTTTTCTTAAGATTTGTGGAGGATTTAGGGTGATGATAATTGAGTTTAACATCCAGATAAGAGATAACATTGTTTAGGTTACTTTTGTGAATTTGATCCAACCGGAGAGGTGGTAAAGTTTTTTGGATAATTTGGTCGAGAATGGTTTTTATTGTGGTTTAATGTGAGATGTGATTGTTGGTGTGGATTTTCAAATTCAGTTGTTCCTGTAGTGATTTTGGGTGTCATTTGTTCAGTGATTTTGACAAAATTGGTGATGTTGTTGTTCCCTTGAGTGATTATGGTGACTAACTGAATGTAGATTATGATGAGATTGCCATTCAAATTCCTGATTGAGAGAAATAAATGCGGAAATTCATTAGATTCCTACATGAAACAACGAGAAAGAGTTGTCAAGTGACGAAAAACTAAGCAACGGTATAAAAATTAGTTAACTTAATAAGCATTCAATCATAGAAGGGAGAGAGAATGAGTCGTGGATCAAATATACTCATTGTGTGGTTGTTCAATTCTTACAAACATTTTTATTTTTTTTGTTTTGTTTTGTTTATAAAGATTCCTTGACTCTGCCATATGAACTATAAAAATATATCAAAGAATATACCTTGTAAAGATGCCTTTGAAAAAGTCGATGAGGTAGAATTATAGCTTGATTTTTTACGGAACTCGTGCGAATAACAAAGATATGTCTTTGGAAAAGGAGAACAAGGTGAAGAACCCAATGAGAGCAAATACTATGGAAGAGAAATATTTCTTTACCAATCATTATATGTAAGAAATAATTGATGGACGAATAGCAAGTCCAATATGGACTTCAATATTCGTCTCAATGATTAATAATTGACATTGATCAGGTCAAGCACTGATGATCCAGTCCAGTCTTGTTTGAGGCATGTTGGGGGTATAAAATAGCATGGCCAAGATAATTAAACCACAGTCAATCGTTGGCATTAATACTAAACTTTTTATTGGACAAGTTAATGTTGGTATCAAACTTTTTTCTTGTCGTGGTTGAATTGAATCATTTTGTATTTTCTAGTGCATTTTGTGTTTTTTGATCTTAATTATATGCTCTGCTTCTTTGTTTGTTTTGTGCATTAGTTCTAATTTAATTTTCTCGTGGTTTGATCACATGTTAGTATTTATTTTATATTCAGTGTTTTAGTTAACAAAGCAAAAAAAAAAAAAACCTTCTTCCCTTTTTTCTTTTTTTTTTTTTTTTTTTACCTTAACAAACTATTGATTACACCACGCAATATACCATAAAAAAAAATTAAAACATTATGAAAGAGACCGCAATACCAAACAGTTGATCACAAAGTTGCAACAAATGCTATGAACTCAACATTGTTATCTAGAGCATTCAATATCTTGATGTGTAAAAGCCAAACAGTCTCTATAAGCTCCTAATTAATCTGACGTAGTACTTTCTGTTAGAGAACTGCTCGGTCGAACTCGCAAGCGTTGCTATCTCAGGCTTGTTGTCAAGTTTAGTTTCCAAAACTATAAGTCTTGATTTCTAGTATACTTATAGCTAAGTCTCGGATTAGGACAGTAAGTGTAGTTGAGCATTAGACTTCACGGCGTTCATTGATTGAAGACGAAAAACTACTAATGGGAGCTTGTGGAACTTCATCAACAAAAGGTATGTGGAGACTTGAACTCATCTATCACTCAAAAGTCTATCTACTCTATCTCCCATTTGAGATAAAAGTCATACAGGTATATAGACTTCAATTATACACATTTGATATTTCGAGCTGAGTTTAACTCACTTACATATTTCTCGAAATATGTGTTGGTAAGCTTTCGCTTTAACCAAGTTCATCTTATATTCTTGACGAAAGTCAAAATATTATCATGTGAAAATCACCTGGTAACATCTTACATGATTTGTGTGGGACAATTATTTGATGTAGACTCGGAATGTTTCGTATTGATCATTCGATCACTTAAAATTGCTTTGAAGCTAATAGTTTGTGTGAGACAGCTATTGTCGTCTTCTCAAAATATTTCAATGATTGAAATGGGAGTTTAGAACAATTAACCATGATTGGATATAGCACAATATGCGTACTTGTATGCTAACTGTTGCATGTTATTCCAAGTCCGGGAACCATGGTATGCATACCCGTATGCGTACTGGCGTAAAGTTCATGTCCGAAAATTCAACTGAGTTTGGAGGTATGCGTAATGATGCGTGTCGTAACCACAACAAATTAATATATTTCCTACTAATTAACTAGTAATATAGCAGTAGGAAGGATCGTTCCCACATAGATCTGTGTAATTGATATGTTATTTAGATAGCAAAACAAAGTAAGGGGGGGGTGTTGTTTGGTTTATAAATTAAATTAAATAAAAAGAGAATAAGATGAAAGGGATGATCAAGGAGTCCTTCACCGTTACCAAGTGTTGACTCAATAGTATACTTATCCATCTTAGTTAGAACCATTTATCACCAGCCGTAGGAAAGCAGCTAGAGCAGTGTTATCCCCAAAGTTCCTCTTTTAACCGGATACCGAAGCGCTCGCATATCAAATTTTATCCAACTGAACCACCAAGTAGTAGCGCACTCAAAGTGAAATCCAATCGTAAGCTTTAAGTTATGTGAACTTAGGTTGATCGTAGCATTTAGACTCTTAGCGCAAGATCCACTTACTAGTGTTGTCTTTACACACGATTGCTCCACAAAATCCCTGTGCAAGGTCTCGCGTTCTCTACTTGTGTAAGGATTATTCAACAATTACACGGATATCCTAAAAATTTACTAGCAATAGAATGATCAATAAATTAATATAGCGTGCACTCTAAACAATCTAATTTATCAGTCATAAACCCTAGAAATAGTGAACACAAACGATTATGTGATTAAAACTCCGAATTGATTTATATAACTTGTTAGAGCATGGCTCGGTTGAAACCACCAAACGATGGTATGTCAAGTTTGGTTGTCATATTTTAGTGAATCAAAACTCATTTTAAGAGTCGCTTGATTATTTACTAGAGTCAACTTTGTATAGGTTAGCTTGAATGTATTAGGATATGAGACATTACACAAGTATTGCGAATAATTGAAGAAGTGAAGAAGTAAGAAGCTACGACGACAACATCATCCTTCCACTTGAGGTTAGTGATATTTGACTTGAACCTTTTCATTCCTAACATATCTTTCAAGTCGTGCATATATAAAACAAAACTGCGAAGCATGATTGAACTTTAAATAAACATAGTATTAAGGAAATACAATACGAGGTTTATTGCTTAACCATTAAACTTTGTAGATAAGACATCGACATAATAATTCAAATTCTATTGTGATTATGTATGGGTATGAGGTGAGGATTTCATCCTAGGAAACAATGTTTTACATGTGTTTTAAGGAAGTAAGTTTATAAACTTGTTTATGAATCGAAAAGGAAATCGCCAGGCGTTATTGGTATTGTTATTCATTGCATATCTTGTGAACCACCAATATGTATAATTTAGTACAACCGCTCACGACTTGTTGTGTTCTTGATAAAACTATTCACAAAGGCCTGACTTATGTATTGGTATAACTTTTATTAGTGAACCCGATCTTAAGTAATCACGTGAGATGGTATGATCGAGTTTGTGATTTTGTGGTTGACCGAATCTGGGTAAAGGGGAACCAATCCTAGTAAGAGGTGAAACGCATCACAAAGGGGAATCGATCCTTGTATGAGGTGCAGCAAGTTTGTAGCAGAAAGGGGAACCGATCCTATGGACATGTGCAACACGTTTTTAAGCAAAGGGGAACCGATCCTATGAACATGTGAAACACATATAAGTTAGATACCATATATATGTGGGGAACCGATCCTAGTACCTAGTCAACCGAATTTTGGAAAGCTAGTGTGACTATGCACAGTACTCACATGGACGTAAAACCGAAAATTGTTTTGGTAGAACCGTTAAACCCATGATTTGTGATTGAGTGTTCTTGATCAATCACATAGTTCTTGAAAGTCAGATGAACCAATTATAAACTTGTTTGGAAGTGTGGCAAATCGGTTTCAAGGTTGTAAGTATGAAAGAGGACTTACAAAGTAAGGATGTAGACATACTTTGAACACGTGCAGTAATGTTTATCTTTTATTGTTCAAAGTTATTTCCTTAATAGCTAAAGGAAGAAAATCTCAGGATTGAAACATAAATAAGTTAAGAATCTTTTAATTAAGGTTGTTAATTTTATTTCAGGAAAACAAGAATTAGTAATGTGCATTTACTAGTTAAAGAATTTCCAAAGAGATTTTCTGTCATTATTTTGGACAAAGCATTTCCAGGAATTATGGAAACCGAATTTGTGCTTTAATGAATATCTTGAGAATATTTTCGGTTTTGAGAATTCCTTGGTGTCAAGACTTCCTTGTCTATAAATACTTGAAGTTTTCATTTCGAGAAAACTAATCCTTCGTGACAACAAACTTCTTCGGTTGTTTTGTTACTGGTGTAGCCGCCTATTCAGAGAGGAGAGTAACCTAATTAGGCGAAATCTCTTACGGCCGCTCATTTTAAAGTCTCTTTTGGGATTGAGAAGCTCTATTGATATCGTTGGTGGGAAACTATATAATTGAGGTTTATCTTGTATTTTTGATTGATTTGATTGACTAATGGTGGTTGAACTTTGATTGCACCTAGTTTGTTTATGCTTGAGAATCTTCTCTTCTGATATAAGATTCACTCAAACTAGATCGAAGTGTCGACAGGGATCTTTAGATTGTTTGTAGATCTAAAGACGATCTTGTGATAATCCATTGTTAATAGACTCCGTTCTGTGCGTGATTGATCACAAGAGATTCAAGTTATTGTGTGTAGGTGTTTATTTAAGATCTAAGAAGATTTGAATACAAAGAAGATATTGAAGATTTCTGATTTGGGGTTCATAATCTTTGGTGTGCACAATACTTGTTTCGGTATAAGAGGGTCCAAACTATAATCGTTTTAACCTTGTGGTAGATTGGATTGATTAGTTATGTAGATCGGCATCAATACAATTCTTTGTGATTAAATCTAAGAACCCGACGAAGGAGTTTATTTGAGATAAACAGAAGAGCCTCTGTCGAACTCACATCACTTGGTTGAAGAGAGTTAATACCAAACAGATTTGTTGTTCATTTATTGTTTGGAATACGAACCAAAGGAATTGTTCCAATTACGTGACTTATTCATAAGTTGGAGGCGTGGGAATACAGACGGAACTAGGTGAAATATAGGTTTAGTTGCTTGGTCTCAACTATACGAAGTTGGTTTAACTTTGTGTATCGGCTTAATCCTGAGAGTATTCAATTTTGGAAAAGGTCATGGGGTTTTTCTGCATTTGCGGTTTCCTCGTTAACAAAATCTTGTTGTGTCATTTACTTTATATTTCCGCATTATAATTTTTTTATTATAATTATAGTAAATCGCACTTACGTTAATTCATATTTACTTGATAAGCAATCCTATTGTGTTTGGTTAAGTCTGAACCTTTTATCAAGTAAACATACTTCGTTGTTGTATTGTCTCGATCTCGTATCCATAGACGATCACACGAAGTGTGAACCGATTAGTTGCATTGTCTCGACTCAGTCCATAGATAATCACTTTCAGAGAAAGGACTTATAGGTAGGAAAAGTTTTAGCTTGAGGTATATTTGGGTCTCGCTTTTTCATAACTAATAAAGCTTCACGCTAAAACATTGAATTCATCCTTAATCAACAAAGTTTTAGTTACACATAATTGCAAAAGAAAGGGTTCCCCATAAAATGGTAAACCCTAGGTTTTGTTGTAGAAGATGTGATATGAGAGGTAGATATATATGATATGTGATAAAAGATCTCCTCTAATTGTTGTGGAAGTCCTCTTATATAGTTTTCATGAGATCTAGGTATTAGAATCCATCCGGGACCAAGTTTCCATGATTTGGAAGTCAAAATACGTCAAAAGAGACCCCATAGGTTTGTCGGTACCCCAAAGCAATGCCGAAAGTTGGGGTCTAAAATACTCCTTCTTTGCCCTAAATATGGCCACTTTCAGTATTGCTTTAGCAATGCCGAAAGTTATGTTGTAGATCGTCGTTTTTCGTCTCGACTGTTTTGACCTTAACTTCTTCGTCCAAACTCGGAATGACCTCATTCTTTCGTCGTTCACTTCGTAATTGAATTCTATTAAATATGGTGATAAGAAATCCTAAATTTGGATGAGTTGAACTTGGTATTCTAGTCCTTCATATGTTTTCGACCTTATTTGCTCCTTTTCGTCGCACTTCTTCCACTTCTTTCAGCTTTAGACACTTGGATCTTTGAGAACTTCATTTTATAGCTCTTTTTCAGCTATTTTCACTCTTCTTGGGATGATTCACCTTATATGACACATAAATTAGAAAATAATCATAATAACAAGTAATATGCAAAAATTATAGCTAAAACAAGTATGGAATTGACATTCTAAACATGTAAATTAAGCACTTATCACATACCCGCTCGCATACTGGCGAACCCAAACTAAGTCCGGACACTTAGGTATGCGTACATGTTCGCATACCTGAATAGGTTATGTTCTAAAATCGGTTTGTTCATGAACTAATACATTTATATATTAAGGAATGCAATCTTTTGCAAACAGTGGCTATAATGTTCATGAATTGATTCGAGCGAATCAAAATTGATTTTGCTTCAATTGTGTCTTGTATACTTCTATGAGAATATAAACAATTGAACAACTATAGAACTAGTTTCATTTGAGTCATTTGAACTAGTTATGGTTAAGATGAATAAGGTTGATATGAAAATGTTCATATAACTAACTTCGGTTAACTATATTGTTGAGCCAACAAGGTGTACACGTTTAGGTACGGTTACTCATATCTAAATGAAGTCACTTTTAATTTGTGTGTAACAATCTAAGTTCGATCTAACGGTTGAAAGATATTATCTTGAGTCTAATCAGGTTTTCATCTAAGTACGGTGAATATTGAATGTTTTGTTACCAAGGTAACATTGATTGCAAACCCTGATTTGAAGACTATATAAGGGAGAACTCTAACAACTGGGAAACCTAATCCCTATACCTCATGTGTGATACTAGTTGCGACTTGAGTCGATTCTCCTTTTATCTTAGGTTTTTTCCAAAACCCTATAGGTTAACGACTTGAAGACTTCATTGGGATGTGAAGCCAAACCCAACTATTTTCTCTGTAGTTGTGTGTTCTGATCTTGTTGTATTCTATCGTATTGAGTACTATCTTCTCTAAGATTTGCTCGAGATTTGATCTCCGATACGCAAGATAAAAAGTAGTCACAAACATCTTCGTCTCATCGTTTGTGATTCCACAATATCTTGTTTCGCTACCATACGATTAAAATTATTGTGAGGTGATTGATATTACTAGGTTATTCTTCGGGAATATAAGACCGGTGTATCAATTGGTTCATGTTCACCTTGATTTATCAAAAGAAGGAACAAAACTTGTGGGTATTTTTGTGGGAGACGGATTTATCTATTCAATAGACTTTTATGTGTGAGACATATTGGTTTATCAAGTCTTCGACTTTGGGTCGTAGCAACTCTTAGTTGTGGGTGAGATCAAATAAGGGAATCAAGTGCCCAGAGTCCTGCTGGGATTTAGAGGCGTAAGGAACGTGATTGTACCTTGATCAGTGTGAGATTGGTTAGGGCTCAACTGCATTCCATTCTGAAGTTAACTTGGAGTAGGCTAGTGTCTGTAGCGTCTTAATACAGTGTGGTGTTCAAATCTGGACCAGGTCCCGCGGTTTTTCTGCATTTGCGGTTTCCTCATTAACAAAATTTCTGGTGTCTGTGTTATTTCTTTTCCGCATTATATTTGTTTAGGGATATTTAATGTTTGGTACCCAACAAATGTCCATCACATTGGTTTGATACTCAACATTTTAAAAATTAAGGGTTGGTACCTAGATCATTTAAAGACTGGTAAGTCAAACCGTTGACCTAGCAATCTGTTAACTAAATAATTAAAATTATTAATAATTATTAATTCTTTAACACCGTTAGCTCACTGTTACAAATAAAAAGACAGTAACAAACAAATTCATTACACCTCTCTTACACATTGTCTACCATGATAGTATTCTGGTCTCTCGAGCTAATCACCGTACAGGGGCTGCAATGATTCTTCGGCTCATACCAAAAGCATCAGTACTGACACCTCCAGCACCATGGTTGCATCTCGCATACACGACATTATAATTGAGTTTCTCTGAATCATTGAGTAGTGATTTCCCAAATCATTCAAACAGAAGAAAAGTAAATAGAAAGATCAAAACTTGATAGGGTAGAAACACCACCAAAAAATATTCACAGGAAAAACTTCTGTTCATCTCCACCACCAACACTAACATCCACCATATACCAGCAATACTCACCACTACCACCACCACCACAATCAAGTAAATGAAATTCGGTTAAAACCCATCCCCAATTTAATATAATCATACTAAATTTAAAACACCCATTAACAAATTAACAATACCTTTTATCAACATCTCCATTCAAACAATTAAACAAAAACCCAAATACTACCAGAATTCAATCAATCTCATAAACAAAATTCTACCAATATCCCTTATTCATGAAAATTCTACCAATATCCCAAATACCAAATTCTACCAGATCCTCTTTTGAAAACCCATTTTTCTCCTAAATTAAACCATTTGAAAATTGTTCTTCTTCATGATCAGAAATTATGGATCTAAGCAAGTTATATATGAAAATCAAAGGCTGGAGGTAAAATGGAATTAAGTCCTAGAAGTAGGTGAGAACTTATAAAAGAAACGTAGATAAAGGGCATTTATGATTATGAGTTTATTTTCCATTTTCTGTTCTTGGAGTTGCAGAGATACAAAAAAAAAAATGAGACAAAGTTGAAGAATAGTTTGGTTTTAGGGTTTGTTTAGAGATGATTTAATCGTGACCATTTATTCGGAGGCCTTCTTCAGATTAAGACACGTATAACCAGACGTTAGGATAAATATAGTCAATGTTATAATTTTAAAGGTTAATATGGTAATAAGAGATGTACTGTTACGGAAATTTTAATTTAGTTAGGTCAAACCCTTGACTTGACGGTCAATAATGGATCTACGTACCAACCCTTAATTTTTCAAATGTTTGGTACCAAATCAATGTATTGGACATTTGTTGGGATTCCGAGGCGTAAGGAACGTGATTGTACCTTGATCAGCTCGAGATTGGTTAGGGCTCAACTACATTCCAGTCTGAAGTTAACTTAGCGTAGGCTAGTGTATGTAGCGTCTTAATACAGTGTGGTGTTCAAATCTGGACTAGGTCCCGCGATTTTTCTGTATTTGCGGTTTCCTCATTAACAAAATTTCTGGTGTCTGTGTTATTTCTTTTCCGCATTATATTTGTTTATATAATTGAAATATCACAGGTTGTGCGTAGTTGAACCAATTAGATAATCCAACCTTTGGTTGTTGATATAAATTGATTGATACTTGGATATTGGTCTTTGGTACCATCCAAGTTATTTCTCATATTAATCTGTCTCACAGATTTTCATCTGTTTGATTGTAGATTGATTTGAGAAATTGAGATACAACTCTTGGATATATTTTCGTTGATTGAGTCTGACTGTCTAGTTGATTCTCTTGGAATTATATTGGAGTTTGTCCATACAAATTTCCTAAACTAAATATTGGGTGAGGTTGTTAGATCCTCGCTTTTTCATTTTTTTCTTTATTATCATTTGGTAGCTTGAAGAAACTTTTGCTTTTATGGAGGTATGGGCTATGATCTAGAAGGTGAATGAGGAGAGAGAAAGACGAATATGACTTATGATAATGTAACTAAGTGACCATATCCTTGCTCTATGATAGGGAATTCACAGGTACTTAATATATCATATCGAAAGTACTCTACCCAATTACTAGTTCAGGAGAATCTCCATTTTCTCGATTACATAACATACCAAACCTATAAAGCCCAACAAGGTGACCAATTCACTGGGTACTAGAAGCTTTGTTGGGGAATTTTCCATCTTAGACTTCTTAGTAGGAGTTTCCTAAATAAATAGCTTAGTAGACACATTAGTATCGATTGGAATGATTTAATGAGTCCATCTCATTAACCATGAAAGATGCCAGAATTCGATACCGTGTTTTCGTTTGGAGGACGACATCAAGAACACCTCTTTATTTGGGAGTCATACCCATTGAATGAAGCGTTTGCCTCGAAGATAAAATCCAAATTTTAAAAAACAATTATCGAATTCAGTAGAACCTATGTAAATTAATACTCGCTAAAATAATAATCTCGCTAAAATAATAAAATTTCTTAGTCCCTTTTTGGGCCTATAGTGCTAAAATAATAATTTCGACAATATAATAATTTAATATGTTTCAAAAATTTCCCTTAAGTATTTATAGGCCCCAAATATTATATAAATTAATAATTACTATTAAGAAAATTGAAAAGTACCCATTGAATGATAAAAAGCGTTTGCCTCGAAGATAAAATCAAATTTTAAAAACAATTGTCGTAACATGTTGAATTCATTGAAAAATGATGATATTGAAGTAGAACCTATGTAAATTAATACTAGCTAAAATAATAATCTCGCTAAAATAATAAAAAGTCCCTTTTTGGGCCTATAGTGCTAAAATTGACAATATAATAATTTAATATGTTTCAAAAATTTCCCTTAAGTATTTATAGGCCCCAAATATTATATAAATTAATAATTACTGATTAGTGAGGAGTAGAGAAAAGGGGGTGACCTAGAATTTTTTATACATATCAAACTTTAGGAAATTATGAATCAATACTTGCTTGTTTTTATTTGAAGTTAAAATCTATTTGTATTTCATCCTTAATTACGCTTATTGACCGACCAACAATTTAAATGGTTTAGTTATGGTTATTGACCAACAATTTTCAATGGATGAATATCTAATTTTACGTAGTCAATAGTAGAATATTTTACATTCCAAATCATTCAAATTAAATAATTCAAATTCAATTTATTGACGTTATCAATAGGAATATTCTCTAAATCAATATATTATTAATTTATCTTTAAAATAATAAATTATTAATTTATCGATAATTTAATATATCTTTAAATTAATAAAATTTAGTGGTCCTAAGGCAATTAAACTATAGAGGTTTAACTGTTTATATATATTGTTGGAGATGCTACAATTCGCTGAAAAATAAGATTCTAGTGTGCAGAATAATCATTGAAGATGCTAGGATTCTTCGATAGAGAGACAAAATAACCTCTTAAAAGATGATAGCAAGATTATATCTCACAATGATCATACACATTTAATGCACGAAAGATATGGCCCAAGCTTAGTCGTCGATTGATCAGAGTAAGGGTAAATATAAAAAAAATATAAGGAATATCAGATCAAGAGCTAAATAGATAAGGTCTAGACCGGGAAATCTCATTCGAGGATAAATGAGGGATGGTAAAGAACTGTCCACGGTGTGGGTGCTTCCTCCACCGGTGCGCATTGGATCAAACAAATGCGTTAATCCTATAAGATAAGTTAGGCATTCTACAATACATAGATGAATGATAAAATATTGTGTGGGGATCTTTGGTTGAACATAAACGGATGAATAAAGATAGTAAAGAAGAAATTACTATATCGAGTTAGCCATGAGATGATGATCTTGAAAGGGATACTGATAAAACAAGAAAGAGAGATAAATTAAGTTTCAGTTGAAGGATGAAATTCTTTACTTGTTGGGAAACCAATTTAAGAAAAGAATAACGAAAATTTTAAATTTGGTGTATATGTTGAACTCCTCTGAGGGGCCTTAATATACTATCATTGTTTCCTCTCATTTTCAGGTTGTCTTCTTTTCAAGTCCAATTAAAACAAGGAATCTCCTTGGGATCCACTCCAGTGTCTAAAAATTGGTTAACTGGTAAAGAGAAATGTATTTGGCGTCCCGCCTGAGAAAAAGATCCTTTCAAAACATCACAAAAGATTTTATCAATTATTCGTAAAATATTGTTTGTGTTATTCCTTTCGACAACTTCATCAAATGTAATGTCTGAGCATTTAACTTATTAATCCTTTTCATTTCTTAGGGTTCTTGGGATTATCTCTTGGTGAGATTAAAAAATGTAACTAAAATATAAACGAAGAACAGCGTAAGCTTTAAATCCGAAGACACTTCAAAGTGGGGAAACAAATTGTTCCAATAAAAGTTCAAGGCTCATCAGGATAAAGTGAGGAAACACTTCTTTAAATCCGAAGACACTTCATCAAATACAGCAACGCGCCATCACAAAATGTTAGAAGTCATGGACGGTTAGAGATGAAGCAAGGGAAAAGTGGGCAAGACTGGTCGTGGTGTTACCGACACATAACTCCACTACTCCATCATTCCACTACCTCACTTCCCGAGAAACGTGAATGAGGCTCAATCATAGGTTCTCGCCCTATTTCGAACAACAACAAGGGAATAACGGAGAACAACACACAAGTTGGGCAATGGAAACCAAGTGTTAATACAACTTATTCAAACACTTCGAGCCTCGCTTGCGACAGAACCGTAGCTTGCTCATCTTTGCGTACAAGTCATAAGCAAAGCCAACACCTTCACAATCTCAACACCTTCTTCGCTTCCCTCCCTTTAAGATCAACCCCCATCTCCTTCCTTTGTGACCAGAACAAGTCTGGAAGCCATTTCTTGGTTTAGCAGGAAATCTCTCGAATACATCACAAAGATTTTATCAATTATTCGTAAAATATTGTTTGTGTTAAACAACTTCATCAAATGAGCATTTAACTTATTAATCCTTTTCATTTCTTAGGGTTCTTGGGATTATCTCTTGGTGAGATTAAAAAATGTAACTAAAATATAAACGAAGAACAGCGTAAGCTTTAAATCCGAAGACACTTCAAAGTGGGGAAACAAATTGTTCCAATAAAAACTCTGGATAAAAAAGCAATTATAAAGTTCCTTAACCATCACATATAATAACGCCATGTCCCACATGCCAACCACAAACTGCAGTTTTGAATCGAAACATACATATATATTTAGTGAAACCTTTTGTAACCGAAAAATTATTCCTTCGACGCCCAACCACGCATGCTGAAACTCGCCCATGTGACACTTATAACGCAGTGATCGGGCCTTAAAACTTCAAGGCTCATAAGGAAAATACTTGTTTCTTTTCTCTTATAGAATTTTTTCGCAACATGATGCCGTAAAAATATCTCCACACAGTTACAAACTTATTATTCTTCTGCGAAGAGTGCAAGGTCAAAAAGGATAATGATGATGTATTCTTGCATGCATCATTGGCTTCCAAATCTTGTCCAGGCATAAAGCATGCCTTGGACTTATACATAGTCCATAAAAAGCCTAATTACAGCTTTCATATTTCGCTTGTGAATTATTGAAAGCATGCACTAACCATGCTGTTGCCAAAGATGCATCAATAAGGCTCATGACATTCTTGTCATGCATCATCCTTGTAGTGCAAGTGGCATATGCAAGATATCCTAACTTGCATACTGATTATCTTCCTTTCCTGGCCATGGTCAATTCGCAATTGGTGCATGTCTACCTCGAATGGATTGATAGGAAGTATGAGTATCGAATGGATGGACTGCAACTTACCTCATCAGGTATATATGGAAATAATCATCTCTTGCATCCGATTGTCGAGCTAGATGATATGGGTTATTATAATGTCTTAATCATCTCGCAATTAGATGATATGGATGACAAAATGTTGTACCATTAATGCGGCAACTCATTGCGGCTGCGTACGTACCCTTCTCTGTAGGATCGTAGTTCATCAATTGTCGGGACTAGCAACTAAAGTCAACTCGTGTTGCAAGACCACGACTAAGCAAATCCTAGTCTGCATATAGGTGATAGGGTCTTTCGCAAGTATTGCACAAGAGTATGCATCATTGGGGTCACTTAGTTCGCAAGTATGTGCTCTCTTGCTCGGACCATGCGAAATATTGTATCATTGTTTTGCATCATTCTGATGCAAATATTTGTTTAACGACACAGTAAAGATGATGCGTACGCATCATGAAGCCCCCCGAGTAAAAAACATTGCAAAATGATGTTTTTGCATCATTTATGCTCTACAAGTTATAGCTTATTGGTGCATCTGCCCTAAATGCACCTTCAACCAACACCCCTTCCTTATATACGTCTTACTGAAATTTTAGAAGTATAAAAAGCAGAGAGGATGGACATGTACCAAGTCCACCCGCTTTGGCAACAACGAGTTTCGGAAAGGGCACCATAATGGTGTATAACAAGTTTTTGCCAAACGCCCAACTTGAGAACTGCACCATTGTGGTGCAATATCGACTTGGCCAGTCTCATTGCTAGCGTGATGCACCATTTGGTGCAAAAATACACTTGGTCAGCCTCCCACTAGCATGATGCACTATTGTGATGTAATCTTTCACTTGGCCAACCTTCAACTAGTGTGATGTACCACTGTGGCGTAATATTACACTTATCCAGTTTATTTATTCTTGGGAACCTTCTCTTTTGATATAAGGCTCTCCAAACTAGATCAAAGTATCGACGGGATGTTTAGAACTGTTGTTAGATCTAAAGACATCTTATGATAATACATTGTTAACAGACTCCGTTCTGTGTGTTAAATCACAAGAGGATTCAAGTGTTGTTGTGCAGGTTTTTGAAGGCAATAGAAGATTTGAAGACGAAGAAGAATTCTTATTAGTTTTTGTATCTTATGGATTTAGTGCACAAACCTTAATCGGTAGGGATCCAACTAGAATCATTTTATCTTTGATAAACTTGATTGATTAGTTACGTGAGATATGTACCGCTTTATAGTTTCTCATTGAGATCTATTCTGATTGATTGCGAATCTAAAAATTGATTATTTCGGTAGTTAATATTTAGATTGATATAACCAGATAAAGGAGTTTATTAGATTAAACATAAGAGCCTTTGTCAACAACTCACATATCTTATATCAAGATTGATTAGAGTAGTTACCAAACAAATTTTTCCTTTGCTGTTTGGAATACGATCCAAAGGACTTGCTATTCACGTGCGTGACTCTAGAAGTCGAAGGCACATGGATATTGTGGGAACTAAGTAGCTAGGGGTAGTTTGCTTGGTCTCAACTATACAAAGTTGGTATTAGATTTTTTTTATAGCGACTTAATTCTGAGAGTATTCAAAACTGGACTAGGTCCCAGGTTTTTCTGCATTTGCGGTTTCCTCGTTAACAAAATCTTGTCGTGCCATTTACTTTATTATTCCACAATTATATTTTTTTATATAATTTAAAGTAAATTGCACTTGTACGTTAATTTTGTAACACTTAATATTGATCATATAGAGTTTTGGTTATTTTTGAACCTATTATCATGTGCACACTTTGTTTTCGTATTGTCTAGACCTTGTACCCATAGTCGATCACACAAGTTACCTTGTTGTTGTATTGTCTCGATCTCATATCCATAGACGATCACAAGAAGTGTGAACTGAATCTGTTGTATTGTCTCGACTCTGTCCATAGATAATCACATTCGGTAGAGGACTTATAGGTTGATAAATAAAAGATAATGGTGTATTTAGGTACCCTCGTCTTTTCAATAGTTCATAAAAAACTCAGCGAAATGTTCATATAAAAATAAGAATATCATATAAGGAAAAGGCTTGCACTTTAGTTAAATAGCTAAAAAGAGTCATATTAGTCAAGAGCCATTTTTGTTACGTCATTTTGGTTACATTGCAAAATATAACTTGGGAGCTTAGTGTAGCCTATGGTTAGGAGTAGAGGTGAAAATGAGTCTGATGTTGTCCAAACTTCGTCTAAATATACTAATGAGCCTAAGAATGGTTACAGTCTAAGTGACAAAAATATCCCTAAAAGAGTGTTCACTCCACTTGCACCAAAACTTGCGAATTTCATCAAACTTCATCTAAATATACTAATGGTATAGAGAATGACAGTCTCAAGATTACATACATCAAACACAATCCAGAACTTGCGAAATTCATAGGGATTGAATGCAAGAGAGATGAAATCTCTTTGAAAAGGATTATATGGAGGTTATGACCCAATGTTAAATATAGTGAGAGTGTTTTTACGTGAACCATGTCTCAATATATCTTTTGTGTTGATTTTTACAGTAATGGGAAACCCATAGTTTGTCCTAGGTATTCATGTTTGGGATGCAATGAGACTCTGGTCAGCTTGAGTTTCAAGTTGACCAAACTTCTTCTAGAAGATACCAATGGGCCTAAGAAGAGGGGTCCCAAGATTTTTGGATTTAGATTGTTTGGAAAACTTCACACTCAAGGCTTTTGCATTATACAATCAATAATTTTGTTGTTGTCTATCCTTCCAATTAAAATATCATTTCAAAGAGAAGTCCAGTTTTCGTGTAAGAACCTTACGATTGAAACCATATAATAATCGAAAGACACTCCTAGTCAAAGAACTTGATTGTATTGGTATAATCCACAAAGCACATGAGAGTACATACTCGGATATGAATATCCATAATAAATGGCTTCGATAGCACAAACTTGAAGGGTAAAATTCTAAATATGAAAAACTTAATACCAACTGGTGACCAAACTTTGTCTAAAAATTAGAAATCAAGCTGAAAATGAGGTTAAAGTTGACCAAACATCGTCTAACGATGCTAACGGGCCTGAGAATGGTGAAAGTCCAATCGAAAGAAAATATCCATGGAAGAGTGTTCACCCCACCTACACCATTTTCTCAAAGACTTAGATAAGAAAAAGCTTAATACAAATGTTGAAATCCCAGACATCTTTAAACAAGTTAAAACCAACTTTTCCTTAGGACGAGGTAGTATTTCCTTTAACATTCTGTTTCACATCGTTTACTTGTTGTTAAAAAGTTATAAAAGGATGAGAAAAATTTCATTAAAATAGTGTTGCCAAACCACTGATCAGAAGCCCATATACGAGGTCAAACTTGGAGTCACTTCTTATTGACTAAAGTAAAATGTGCATGATAGTTTTGTAATGTTAATTTTTTCTCGTTTGGTGTCCGAATGATGCGCTCAAGTAGCCGTTTTCGAGTTTTCCGAGATTCATCTAATGATACCAATATTTGGACGACTATATTTGGCGTTTAGGTTAAAGTAACTGTATCATCATTACGTACGGTGTAAACGTCATTTGACTAGTCCATACTCATTGCCATGTTTTCGGTTCATCATAGATTTCTTATAAACCTTATTGGTTGGTTTGTGGCTTCGATTTAAGAACATCGACTACTCGGTTGTAGATGGTGGATTTTCAACAAAGGTCAAAATCGTAAAATCATGATACTACATGTTTCTGACACGGCTTTCAGGCATGTGACAATTCATATTTTATGAGCCATGATGAATATGTTTCTCGAAAAGCCTCCACCAGCTGAGCGTTCGATACCTCGCATTTCATCATGACCTCTATGTAGAATAACGTAATTGGGCGGTTCTCCGTAAGATTGAGAGCAATAATGCCTTCAGGACGTCGGTGACTCGTTGTTCCCTGAGTACATAGAGAGACCCACCTCTACATAGAAAAAAGATTGGGCGGTTCTACGTAAGATTGAGAGCAACAACGCCTTCAGGACGTCGGTGACACTCACTATTCCCTGACTATCTAGAGAGACCGTGTATAGACCCAGGCGGTTCTCCGTAAGATTGAGAGCAATAACGTCTTGAGGACTTCGGCAACACTCGTTGTTTCCTGACTATGCACCTCAGAATGGGTATGACGCTTTAACTGGCTAATATCCCTTCTGCAATAGATTAATTCTACCATGACATTCACCACTTAATTCCTAGAAGATAATCTATTTTATCTCATTACTCCGATTTCATGATCGAATCCACGACTGATCTCATGGAATGGTAATAGATAATCTTATTACTCCGATTTCATGATCGAATCCACGGCTGATCTCATGGGATGGTAATAACTACTTTCATTACTCCGATTATGTGGTCGAATCCACGATCCCATGGAATGGTAATACTTATTTTTTATTATTATTCCGAATTCATGGTCGAATCCACGGCTGATCCTATGGAATGATAATAATAAACTACTCACTTTTGTTGCTCAATTTCATGAATCATTCTCCACTGAATTTCGTAATAAATACTCAACAATCGGGCATCTGGACTATTCCTGAGCGAGTCCCATAAAATGGTGCAAGTGTACTCGACAATGATGCACGAACGAGCACCCAAATGCACGAACGAACATTCAAAAATATGGACAAATGAGGAATCCTTCACAAAATAGGAGGGGGAAAATGATAATATTAAAATAATGAAGAGGCGCTCATGGGCCGGGCCCATCGTCCGGCCATGCCTTAGCCGTGGCCGGTCCCATGCCTCTTCCATTATTTTTCCTTATTTTTGTTGATTTCATGAACTCATGAAGACTCCTTCATTCTAACAACCTTCCTTGTTTGAGCAAAACTCGTGGTTTCCCCATATTTTCATGGTTTCATGAGAAATAATAATATAAAATAGGGAAAGGAGTCGCGGGACTAGGCAACTTAGCCGGCCGGCCATGCCCTAGCCGTGGCTGGTCCCACATCTTGCAATCCCTAATCTTTCATAAACTGTTATTTCTCCCATCTCGTGAAACTTCCATGTTTCAGCATAAATCATGGTTTCTCCATATTTTCTCAAATATTGTTCAAACCATGAAAAAGCCAAAAGTCAACATGGTCACATGACCGACTAGGTTACTCACGAAAAATATACTAAAATATTATTATTTTAATATTCACGAAATATTGATCAAACGGGCATACTTGCTCATTCGAGCAAAATCGAGGATTTTGGACCGAACTCTTCTGGAAATCCAAGATATTGCTTAAACGCACATCAAAATATACCGAAACTCTCAGGACTGAGACATGGGCGTTATGGTGACACGGCCATGCTCCCTTGACCGACCAAGGGCGTCTCTAAGGCTTGGAATGAGCCGGTCCCACACGTTTTCACACTTTTGACCTAATTTGCGCAATTGCTCATATCGGGTCCAAATTTTTGACAACCAACTTGGAGTTTGCTCGAACGCCCATCAGTTGTCCCATGACCACCAAGGGCCGGTCTCATGCCATCTTGGTTGGTCCCTCACTTTTCCATAATTAGGTTTTATCACCTAATGCTCAATCGAGCACTATTTCAATAAATGATGAAACCGACATTTAATCATCATTCTTTCACCAACTGGCCAACTAAGGACCCTGGTGCACACTCACTCGAGCACTCTGGCACCACATGGTTGTCCATAATTCCATGTGGTCCCTCTCTCACTCAGTGACCTATTTTCAACAATTCATCAATTAACGAACAATTGATCAAAAATTAGGGTTTTGAACAAACGCTCAACAAATCATCATTCTAAGAAAGTTCAAACATTAAATAAATTTATGTTGATCCAGCAAACAACACGTGTATTAATTATATAATATTTGGTAATCTACCAATATTTTAATTAATATGTTATTGAGTCACGTCACCAATAAATAATTCGTCGAATTGAGCAATACTTGCTCAGTTGCTCGAATATGGATCCAACTATCAATATTCAGTAATTTGTCGAATTGAGCAACACTTGCTCAATTACTCGAATATTGATCCAACTATCAATACTCAGTAATTCGTCGAATTGAGCAATACTTGCTCAATTCCCAACTATCAATATTCAGTAATTCGTCAAATTGAGCAATACTTGCTCAATTACTCGAATATTGATCCAACTATCAATATTCAGTAATTTGTCGAGCAATACTTGCTCGATTGCTCGAATTTACAATATGTTCCATTGAGCATTCGATCACTCATGCTCGATTCAACAAAACTTATATTCACTATCTAAATAGTCAATAAATCATGCGAGACTCCACGATTCGTGAGACTTCAATCACGTCACATGGGGGATATCAATTAGGGTTTTGGTGCGCGGCCTACGGCACGTGGATTCATCCACGATGAGAAATGTGAGTAAAGTCGTGCAACGGTTGAAGGAGTTAGCAAAGTAGTGAGTGGACGATTAACCAAGTCTCAACACGACACTCGGAACTCGGTTTCACCACGATCTTCCACTTTCCCACTCTTTCACTCATGAAACCCTCACACTTACTTACTGAGATCAAGGTGTTCGCTATTCTAACAATATAAATAAGTCTCTGAATCCGCGATTGAAAAAAAACAATTTTTCGAGCAATCACTCTCAGAAATTCCATCAATCGCCTAGAACTTATTCGAACTCCATAGTTCATCAAATTTGCAGAAACCTTCAACACATCCACAATCCTTGATCATCATTGATTCCGCACAATTCTCAGCTTCCCTCCTACAAATCAACCATCTCCCTCTTTGTGACCGAATTGACTCCGGAACGACCATTGACTTGGTTTAGGCCGGAGTCCTGCGATTGATCTCTCGAATCTAAGCACTCCTTTGCGGTGCATCCGTGTGAGGTTCGAGCGGTTTGCTCGGTCTAGGAGTCTCGTCCGCACGCTCGACTCTTCACTTCCCTAAAAAACCAGCAAACCGTTTTTCCACATCCACATCGGCGCATCATCGCTTTGAATCCATATTCAAGCTAATGGGTTTAGGTTTGTTCGGATCAGCAAAATTATGGACAAAATATTCCTTTTTATTAGGAGTGTCTCCTATTAAAAAAATAATACATCATTCTTCAATGCTTCCATACATGAATTGGATATCTTTGTGGTTTGTAACTCTTTCTCTTCACAATTTACTTATAATTAATATCTTCATTTGTACTAGGATTTTGATTATCTTGTATTTTGATGGATGAAGAAAAATAAAATAGTTTAATTAGACAAAACGACAATTTTAATACTAATTAGAAAGGTTCAACAAACATTTTTAAGTAAACGATCAACTCTAGGTACACTTTCAACCTTCCACAGTTTTTTCCATAATTTATCAGTAAGCATTTTAAGTAAAAGATCAACTCTAGGTACAACTAATCCACAATAACAACCGAAATCCGGTAAATTAGAGCATGTTTGGTACAATTTTTTAAAACAGTTTGCAAAAATAGTTTTCCACTGTTTTGAAAACATACCCTTTTTTCCTTGTTTTCATTTTCTAAAAATTGTTTGGTAGGTTAGAAACTGTTTTTAAAAACCAAGGAAAATCAACTAAATCATATCAAATGTAAAGACTCGTCTAAGAGATAGTGATACTGGCCATGACTCACTTGCAGTCATTCCCCCGATCTCTTACTTTGTTCTGAGAAGAAGAAAAAGGAAAGAAAAAAAAAACACAAAAAACAATAATTTGTTGTTTTCTGTTTTCAAAAACAGAATAAAAAACAGTTTTTAAAAACTGTACCAAACGGGCTCTTAAATACTCAAAAAAAAAAACCCTTAAAAAAAGAACCCTCATTTGGGGCATACATATGGATGACCCTAACTAGTGTGGGATGATAAGGGCGTCTAATGAGTGGTTAAGTTACTTAAATACCCTTGATTAATTAATTAATTTTTAATATTAACTTTTTTAGTTTTTTTTTTTTTAAGGGAGAAAATAAAAATTAGAGTCTTAATATTTTATTATTGGGATTAATAAAGAATAATTTGGTAACTTAATATTTTATTTTTAATTATTTTTTTATAACTTTTTTTTTTGAATATTTTTTTTTTTTTTAAATTTTTTAATTTTTTTTTCTCTTATTGCATGGAATTTTTTTTACTACAATTACAGAGCAAAGTTCGGCTAACAATAAAATCAAAATTATCAGCCGAACTTCTTTTTTTTTTTTTTTTTTTTTTCATCCCGAAAGTGTCGATGAATAGTTGGTGATAATTAAACACGAAGATGTTAATTTAACTTCACTTTGTGAAGAATAATATTAAATTCGGATGTCCTATTTTTTTATCGAATCATAGAACCTAGATATGTTTTCACAAAACACAAGTTCGGCTGACATATTATCAGCCGAATCTACGTATGTTTAGGTTCGACATATCACTTGTCCGTCGAACGTAGATTCGTAAAATAAAAAAATTTAAAATTAAATAAAAAAATTATTTTTTTAAAGAAAATATTTTTTTATTTTAATTTAAAAATAATTAAAAAATATATAAAAAATAAGGGCATTTTTGTCATTATAAAAATGGCTAGATAAGGGGCACCATAGAAACACTATTTCCAACCCTGTTTTTGTCTTATTCGATATGCCCCAAAAATTTTATGTATGCATCAAATGATGGTTCTAAAAAAAAGACTTTTCAGCATTGGATTGACAACCGACGGCCCTAATATGTGTTCTGGGCCCAGCCAATTGCTTACCTATATAAACCACTACAGTTTCTTCGCATTAACACGACAACTTCCCGCTGTTTTCCGCCTCCGTGAGTTCCAATGTACGGCCAGCACCACCTCCAACCCGCCGGCGGTCCTCCTGGTGTGCAGCCTCAATCTCTACCACTACCGCAACAATAACCACAATTTCCTAAACAGTTCCCACAGAATCCCAATTTTCATTTCCAAAACCTTGATTTCTACTCCCCAAACCCTAATATCCCAAACCCATGTTTCCCAATCCGCCAAATCCACCTTACCCACGCCAACAACGACACCTCTAGTACTGCATCTTCAAAACCCAGATAAACCCTAGAAAGAATCCTTATGGTTATCGAAGGAAAGGTAGGATTTTTCCTTTATGTATCCCTTTCAGAAATTCCTTTATTGTTTTGTAATTTGTATGCTAATTTATGTGTATTTTGGATTGTCTAGATTAATGCATTCATCCACTGTTTCGTTGGGTCTCGGAGAATTACATCATTGTATGATTTGGGTCTTGCAATTTGTAAGAATGAGAGCATTGAAAGGGGTTTGAAGATTTAAGGTTGGGATCTTTATTGCGGCATCCACTTGTTGTACATTATTTTTGTGTTCCTTTAGAGACAAAACAAGTTCACAAGAATCAGTAGACGTTAAGGAAAAGCTTGGCACTCGATTCAGAGCTTGAAGTACGTAAATTGTTTTTCCAATTTTGTTGTTATTAAGTTCTTTTATTATATGGGGATTTAGCTTTTAAATTAGAATAATTGGTTGCAACAACTGCTTAATTCAGATTTTAGATTAGTAAAAATATCAAACACTAGAAACTTTCAATAAGCACGTCTTCTGAAGTTCTTCTCAGCTCTATAGTGCAAAGGTCTCCCAAATATGCAGGATGCCTTGGATAAATTCTTATAGACGACATTACTCATGGAGCTGAAAATCCTATATTTGGTATGCATGAAAGAATCAAGTAGATAATCCCGAAAATTAATATCTGTCAGTAGCTGCGCTTGGTACCTTAGGTGCTATAGATTTTGTATGCGGTGGTGGTGTTGATTGCATCAAGATATAACGCAATGCTTGACTCTGGGGCTTAATGTTTTTGTTTATATGTGATATGGTGCTTTTGTGTTCTTCATTGAATAAGTTTCTACATTCTGACTTGGAAAAGCACTAAACTAAGTTGAGTCTTACTAACGGTAAGAAAGTCTTTGGATTTTATTTTATTGTCCTTTTAAATGTTAGAATACTTGAACAAAATGATGAAACTGTTGGAATTGGTTAGGAGCATATAGTATCTTATGTGTATGTTGAAGAAATGTATGGTAATTACGGTGTTAGATGCCAAGTAATATAACATGTCGCAAAATTTTTCAAAGAGATACGTGGAGATTTTTTTCTGCACAGCCTGTCCCAAGCCAGGATAGAGGAGGGTTCGTGATTGGCTTGTCGAGCCAACGGTACAAAACACAGCCATTCCCCTATGAAAATAGGGTCGTGATAGGCATGGCGAGCCTGCGATATACCAAAAGAGGTTGAGGGTAGTACCGAGATGGGTGACCGCTTGGGTATTCCTCGTGTACCTTTGTTTGGGTGAAAACCAGCCAGCAGTACCAAGGTGGGTGACCGCTAGGGAAGTCCTCGTGTTTCCTTTCTAGCCTACCCCAACTTGTTTGGGACTAAAGGCTTAGAACAAGAAGTACGTGGAGATGGTTTCTCTTCCCTACATTGTGTGCCTGCTCTGTTATGTCTAACATGTGTAGATGACTTCTCTATCCAATTTTAAAGGCTGCATATAACTTTGATCCTGAATTATGTTCAGGCACTAGAGCAGAAGTCCAATCTACGAAACAGTGAAGAGGAAACAGTAATTGCAAAAGCTCCATGTATACACTCACAGAAAAATGAGCTGGACAAAAGGTTCAGCACTATAGCTCAGCGTATCAAGTCATTTTCTTCAATTCAAGCCGATTTAGATGGTAACTATATTACGTTTCTTTCATCAGACTCAGAGGCTGGAACTGATGAAAATGCTGCTGCTAATGAGGTTGGTAACAAGGATGAGAAGTCCCTAACCTGTAATCATGGAATTTCATCTCAAGATAGACAAAGTTTTAGAAAAAGTGCCACCACTTGCCCATATCAATCTGCATCTGAAGAAATGGCACGGCTTGGATTGGAAGTTAAACTAGACGAGCCTTCATCTGCCAGTGACACATCAAGGTGCAACACAAATAACAAATCAATGGGTAGGAAAAGGAAACGTAGATTCTTGATTAGTGGTTCCAACCCTCTATTTTCCAAGAGGTTGAAGCTGAATTTGGAGGGTGTTGAAGGCAATGTGTTTCAAGAGAATGATGCCAAAACTGAACTGATAGACAATAGTGGTTCCGAGGACTTTCTGACCTTATGCTTAATGATAAAATGATGGATATCATAACCACCTGAAAGGATGCATGTCGGGTGCATTCCGTTACTGAGGTATGTTATATTCTTCTGGGCATGTATATCTTGGCCAGTTTTACATGCTACACAGTCCTAAGAAATATGGGTACAGTTACTGATCTGTATCGGTTGTTACTTTAATTGATGAATTGGATCCTGTGTTACTTTGTGTTTCATCTGTTAGATTGTGCTTTTTTTTTTCTATTTTCTCGGAATGCATTTGTCTGTTTTCGATAATTGTTTATTTCTTTATATTGTATATAATGTTCACTGTTCAGAACCTTTTGTGCATCTCTATCCATTGGGTAGGTAGGGAATTTCGAGAAAGTTGTACATTTTTGAAAAATAGGCAGGCATCAATCATGAATGCATTTATAGTTGACGTGGGACCTTTAGGCCATTTGGTGTCCTTGTAATTTAGGTTGTACCCTAAAAAATCCGCCATGCAAGTTTAACATTTTGCTGTTCCGAGAAGGCTGTCGTTATTTTGAGGAAATGGCGAGTGTTTAGACATTTATTTCTAGGATTTGATTGAAGTTGTGGTGCAAATGTTAGCTACTGTTACAGTCCAAATGTTTTTGTTGTTTATGAATCATATAAAAGTTGTGGTGCAGATTGATTTTGATGTTGTCTCTTTCATTGCATTTGGTTTTTATGGTTGCAATGTTTTTGAGTTTTCGTGGATTTAAATGCAAATTTATGACAGCAAATTCCTTCTTGCTTTTGTGATAATGCACCAAATTCTACTTTTTTGAGGGTTTAACTTCTGTAGATAATGATTACATTTATAGTTCTCTCAAGCATTTGAAGCTTCATATTTTGTTTGTTGTATAGGTTTTTGAGAGGATGATAGATTTCTATGATGAATCAGGTCGCTTAGGAAAAAAATCAAAAAAGAAATTTTTATAAAGGCAAAAGAAGAAAATGAAATCAATGTTCTCATCATACCCATGCATCGGATTACTGAGTATTGCTGTAAGTTTTTTTCCTCCTTCCGTAGCAATCATGCTGAGCTCTGTTACAATGTGGTAAATGCAACCCGGGCTAAGAATTGAATTTAAAGCACCCAATGATAGCCTTAGAGATGTAACTAGATGTGTGTTAGTTACAGAAAAATCTGATGCATCAGAAGCTGATAAGTTATGGAAACACTAATGATCATGATTATTTCTCTAAAACTGAATAGCATTACAACACTCATAAATCACCAAATTAATTTTGCAATCATTTGAAAATTGAAACAAGAACATTTCATTGATGAAATGAAATGTAAGTTTAGTAGTGGACACGATGAGATGTTCTGACATCAAAACTGTATGAGAGTTTTGAGTCATGCTCGGCGTATATATCATTATCATATCTTGATTTTTGTAAGGGGCAGGCACAGCAAATTGTTACGAAAAAGCCAGCTTGACTTGCGTTTTCAGAAAAGTGAGATGGCCAATCTTTGAAATAGGTCTGCTTAGTGTATTTTGCTATTGTCTTTAGCCATAACTCACACGAGACAAGTTGTTTAGACCTTTGTCTATCTAGGAAGCTTGAGGTTTGAGAAAACATCCTTTTAAAGCGCCCCACTCCAAGATAGAAATGGCTTGTGAAAGAAAGTTGCGAAGTATCACTACTTTCTAAGCTGAAGACTGAAATTTTGAGCATGTAAGGAAGTTGGTCGAAGCACACAACTGTACTAAAATTTTGGCTTACCTCGATTCATTTAGAAGTTAAAATTGGAACTTGGTCTGCTGACTCTGAGCATTCTATTCCCCGTCTATTATGTTTTTTTTTTGGGTTGAATTTTGCATCTACGTGTTCCCAGCATGCAATATAACTGTTTTGACTAAAATATGGAACTAGCATGGTTTAGTGTAATCAAACATGGTGAATATTGAGCTAGGGTATTATCTAGACCGCAGTGAAGGACACTGCTTGTCTGATGTTCATTAAGCCCATGCTTGTGGGTCTAGCTTTTTTCTGATTTTTCATCAGTTGGTTGAGTTGTGCACTGCCTTAATTGTTTTTGTCATAGATATAGGTTTGAGCTTTATCTTATTTGCTCGGGCACTATTAAACGAGTGGACGGTTGGATCACTGAATTTATATGAGTATACTTTCTTGTTTTTATGTGCCGTATCTTCCATCTTCTGTTTTCTGGCAACCTTCTTATCTTCTGTTTTATGTTTTTTTATTTTTTTCGATGATTGGTTGCCGACTAATCCATTACTAGTTGCTGTAAATCCTATTTGGCCAACATGGATGTGCTAGTCCTAATTCTGCTTCTTTTACTGATACAGAAAGGATAGATGTTGAAATTTTAACCCAAAAAAAATTCATTATCACTCAATGAGCGTGCCTCTCAACTGAAAGATAGTGAGTGCTGATTGCATGATATCTGGGCATTCTTTTAAATCATTTTCTTTTCATTTTCTTCTTCTTCTTCTTCTTCTCGTCCTTGCTATTCCCAGTCATTGTTTACATCTTCTTATGGCGTTTCTCTTATTTATATTACGCTTGATCGTTACTTCATTTTTAGATCAGATCTCTTGATAGTTTTTTTTTTAGATCTTTCTAATTACAGTATTGTAGCAAAATAGTGAAGCATGAAACTGGCTAGACCAGGTTATTCCTGATTAATTATTTTAATCAAATACAGAGCTGAAGATCTTAGGTACACGTTTAGTTACATCAATAGCTTGCTGAAACTGTCTGATTGAACTCATACCAAACCAGATTTAACTACCTAAACACATTATCTGGATCCTGATGTTGGTGGAAATCTCCTTGAGATATATATCATTTTACCTGTTGAACCTGTTTGGCTTAACCAATAGTGGCTTGTCTTAGGCAGATTATTACTGTTAGATCATTGAGGGAGGGAAGGAATCTATCTGTACTCTGCATTGCTTACATGTCTTTATTTTGTTTTTCTACATCAGTCTTGCTTTCTTAAATGTTTTCAGATGTTTTGTTTTTTGGCGTTTCTCTATTTTCTGAGAACCTTTTGCGATTTGCATGCACTGCTAGCATCATTTCTTACTCCAGTTTTTTATTTTCCCATATTAAATCTCCAGGTGTATCTATTGGTGATATTTTAAAGAAAATTGAGTCATCTTTTGAATATGACTCTGGTACTAGAGAAGGCCATTCCGCACCACAGAAGCAACTTAATTTGTTGAGATCTCTACGTGATTGTGAGATGTGGTTAATACAACAATTTTCTGTCGAGGAATTTGATTATTCCTGGAAGATAATTCCTCCAGTCTACCTAATGAGTTATATGAAAGTTTATCTGGAGACATGAGTGGGAAGTCCCTTCTAGAGGTATCCATGCTCGGGAAGCAGTTGATAATGTTGCTATCTCAAGCAGCGGGTTGCTTGTGGGGGAATGATGCGGAATTTCCTACAATCGGTTTCCAAGTGGGTGGCAATGATCCCTCAAAAGATTTCTCTAAATACTCAACGGAACAAGAGAAAAGCCAATTCTCCAGCTGTGTTTTGTTTTCCACAGCTTTATCGCTATCTTGGCATGAAGTGGGGACATATTTTTACAAACTGAAGGAAACACTGAGTTGAATACCGACTTAGGGCACATCTTTGGGGCACGCGGATCTGTTTCGGCCAAGGATGCAGTTGATTGCTTGCTCAGAGCACCAATGTTATCAGATCTACTATTGTGGTCTCATTGGGACCTCTTGTTTGCTCCTTCGCTTGGTCCTCTTGTGGATTGGTTATTAAGTGAAGCCAACACCAAAGAGTTGCTGTGTTTAGTGACAACAGATGGGAAGATAATCCGAATAGATCACACGGTGACTGTAAACGATTTCTTGGTAGCTGCCCTCCAAGGTTCTTCATTTCAAACAGCTGTCAAATTGCTGTCTTTGCTTTCTTTGTCCGGAGGGGAAAAGCAAGTTCCCTTGTCCCTTCTTAAGTGCCACGCACACTAAGCAATTCAAGTCACCCTAAAAAATTCAGTGGACTCTCTGGAAACCGGAAATGATTGGGATGTTGAATTACATGGTCAAGATAAAGGGATTCCTGTGGCATCAAGGTTCATTTTGGAGTGTCTTGGTTACCTTACGTCGGAATTTTGGAGTTTTGCTGCTGATTTGTTTCTTTCAGGGTTGAGATCTTTCACAAGGGAAGGCCCTGCAGCGATATTACTCCAGTGCACCCTACTCGATAAACGAATGATGCTTCATGAACTTGGGTTTCTCTTGGGATTATGGAATGGATTGGAGATTATCATGCGTTTAAATTTAGTGCCGCTGATGGTTTGCCCATGTCATTTAGGATCTCAAACATAGAAGTCTCGAATCCTGGATCTAGCATTGCTGCTGATGTACCGAATGGATCAGCGTATCAACCTAATTCTGATGGAAAAGTAGCAGTCATTGCTGAGACAGATGGACCTACTAAATATGTAGTGAATGTGGTACTAGGATGGATCTCAACGAAGTGCCCAACAAAGAGATCAATTATAGCTGCGCAAGAGTTCCATCAAAACATGAAGGAGACGAAGAGGCCACACTTGTTGTTGAGTGTATTAGGCATAATTTATTTGATCTAGTTCCAACTCATGCTATGTTAGGGAGAGCTATCCACTGTCTTTCTCAAAAATTATATTCACGGGATTCACATTTTCTTCTGGAGCTGGTGAGTTCATTTTTGTAGGCCTTAATCAAATTTTCTTATCCACTTATATCATGCTATTTAGAAGTTGGTATCTTGTATCTGGAGAATCGTCTATGATGAATCACATACTACTATGGCAATATGACGAAGAGTGAATATCTACTTAGTAAACAGATTTAGGTGTTGTTCGATGCATAACCAGACATGTGAACTAGTAGTCCCAACCCCGCACAACACTAGTACGTAATTATATTGATAGCTGAAAACTTGCTTCCATTAATCATTCTCTTCATGCTTTAACAGGCCTTACTTGCTCATGCTCCTCCTTTCACTCTTAAATACCTCTTTGTGGGGTTCTGACAAATATATCCTCCATTCAATTTATTGACTTTTCTTTCAATCCCATAGGCTCTCTTCTTCCTCCTGCTCATTTGACTGACTATCCCTGCACTTCTAGATAATGTTTTTAGGAGGTTTTTTAACATCATCTACTTTAACTCGTCTTTCTGTAATTTATTCTTCAGGTTCAAAATGCAGATTCAAAAATGAGACACTTTGCAAAGTTTATTCTGAGCAAGTGCTGGAATTAGGAGAGAAACACTGGTTTTCATTCTTCAGGCAACTGGCATTTGTTGTTCTGAACAATGAGTAAAATAATGGTTTTCTATTCAAAACATATTTGGAGTAATAACATGTAAGGCCTCATTGGAATTACAAAGAAAAAGTTAAAAAAAAAAAAAAAGAGAGGTTGCTTTAAGTTGTTAAGATGTTAATATTTAAGTAGGTCTTGGAAACAGAGAGGAAATAGGTCTAAGAGTTTGCCTATTGCTCAATTTTTATTAAAAATGCTTGACTGAAAGTAAAGGTATTTCAGGCCAGTGTTGTACTTTCTCAATTGCACATTTTCTCATGTTTGGAATTGTTTATTACTATTTTGTTGAATTAGTTTTGTTTTTCATTTTCCAGGTTTTTCATTGAATGTCTGTTTATTCATGGTTCAGTAATTGTTTGGTTATGATTAGTGTTTTTGTGTCTACATTGGTTCGACAGTCTTGTTCTTGACAAGTGTTCTAGGAAATAGGTTGTTTTTTTTGATATGGAAGCTAATTTCTGATTTTTTTTTGATTTTTTGCCATTGTTTGTTTATATCAGAAATTCTTCATTTGTTCTATGAATTGAATGTAAGGGTTGGGTATCCTTCCAGAAATGACATATGGTCGTTTTAGATCTTGATTGTCCTGATTCTGTGACTGAATAGATATATGTTAGATGCCTCTTGTACGGTCTCATTGTTTAAGGTGGTATGCTCTTAAGTTTCATCGGTCATCGGTAAGTGTAGAATAGTTTAACAAGATATTTCAAATTTGTGATTTTCTTTCAATTTAAGTTTTGGTTTATTGGGCTGTGTAGTGGTAATTGTTGATGGGATTGAGTCAGGACACATTCTATGTTCTTTGCCTGACCATGAAATTTGAAGCATTAGATTGATGTAACACTGATCATTGACAATGAGTTAGTATCAAGAAGCAATATTAAGTAAACCCACAATTGGTATTTGTATTGCTCACTTGATACCTATTACATGTTTGGGTTTTGTGGGGGTGTTGTGCTTTGAGGTTGATACTTGTTTTTGAGTTGTCGAAATATCTCCTGCTCAATTTCTACTACTAGTTAACGAATTAAGGATATTTTGGTTAATTAATCTTCACTCCTGTTTGCTATGCATATCTGGTTCTTACTTGTCTTTTTCTTTTTTCACTTTAATCTTGTCTTTGGTTTCTGACTAAAACAGAAAACGCAATGGCATATAGTCACCAATCATCACTGCTGGGACAAACGTCTCTTACACTCTTGAACCTTACAACCCCCAGAAGATTTCACTCAACAACCATCTAGTTTTTTCTTGTTAGCACTTATTTCTTCAGATAACACTTTTGAGTTTTTTAGTTTGCATCAATGGCAACTTTCAGGTCAACTTTAGACCAATTAGTAAAGATCTCAGAGAGTGTTAGATCAAGAATTAATAAATTTCCAAAACATTTGCAAGCCATGAAAAACTGTCCATTCTGGAATTTCTATCAACCATTTTATGAAGCAAGACTTGATCAGGATGATATGAAAATAAGACATAAGCCTATGAAGGTTATCTTAAATACTTTTGATCCAGTAAAAAAAGTATTCAAATTTGATGATCAAGGTAAGGAATTTCAGTCTACAGCAGAAAACCTTGCGGTCATATTTGGGTTACAGAGGATCAAAGGGGGAGCAAAATTTAAACACCCACAAATTCATGAAGCACAATCAGTGTTTTACAGCACATATCTAAAGGGAGAGGCAGGGATGACTAAGAAAGTCATTATAAATTCACTTTATGCAGCGGCAGGCGATATAAGTAAGCCTGATGATTTCGTAAAGCTACTTGTTTTATATCTCTGCGTTACGGTTTTCTTCGCTGATAAGACTGGAAGTCCACTACCAAGTAGGTTTCTCGATTATGTTTTTGCAATGAATCAAGTGTCTTGGCCTGACTTGATCCATTCAAACTTGATGGAAGCATTAAGAGATACCAAAAAACCATATAAAGCAGTAAGGGGTTGTTCCGTCTACATATTGGTAAGTGATTTTGAATATCTTTGTTAATTGTGCAGAATGTTTATGAGGGGGACATTCCCAAATATATGACTGATTAACAACTGACATTGATTGCTTATCCTGTTATTTGATCAGTATTGGTTTGCTGAAGTTACACACTTCATCAGCAAAAATGAGGGTGAACCAGGGAATAGCAAGCCTCGCTTTTTAAGGTGGAATACTAGGGTGCTGGCTGAAAAGATCCAGAACGAGGGCATGTCATCTCTTAAAAAAGATGTAAGTACTATTGTAATTGTCCTAAGCATGTGTAAACTTAGGTTACATCAGGGATTTTTGGATATAAATTGAAATCTTGTTTGAAAATGTTAAGTAAGAGACTCAAGTTTTGATGCTAGCTAATGATGTGAGATAGATGATACACTTAGTTTTGTATTTCGGTGTGTTTGATTCACCTAATTCCAGCATATGATCATTTGAACTCCATGTATTTTACATGTTGCATACCCAGGGGCTACTGATAAATGCGGATAGCAATGTCTGAGACTTGATTTACCAACTGTGCAAAGATTAAAAATAGCATTGTCATTTTTTCGTACTCAAATTTTGTATGTTTTATTTTTATTTACTGTTTTCTAGTATGATAGAGTCTTGTTATGGTTCAGTTTTGTCAAGTTAGGCGCTGAATTAGTTGCTGCTTTAATAAATTTTCCTGTTCAGAGTTTCGTTAGATCATAATTTGTGGCGATAATTGCTGACAATGCATAGGTTTGTTACTGTGCGGTTCTTGGTTCTTGGTGTACGTATTAGACACTTGGTGTTGGTATTCACGAGCCCTTATAGTTGCACAATCTGCACCTGTTATGAGTTGTAACAGAGTTATCATCATGGATTTTTGTAGCATTGATTAACGTGTATTATAATGATCCATTCACTCTTTGCCTCTTTGGTCCACCAAATCTTCCATGTGTCTGTAGGAATATTAAACAAACTTAGCAGTTAGATGTTAGTGTTACATGGCAGTTTTGGGATGCCAAACTCGAATTGCTAGATTCCAAGAAACTCAGGTTTGCTAAGTGATAACTTTGTACAGGGGTAAACTTTGGCAGGCATAATTCGTGGTTGCGTGTTAATAGATAAAAGATTACCACAGATAGCTTTACTTAAAACGTAACCTTAACCTGACATATTAAAATAGTTCTTGAAGAACCCATCGAGTGACTTTAAAGTTTTTTTATTATTCTATTTGCAGCTTACTGGATCATTCATCGACCCTTTGGATGAAGGTGAACAGAGCCTGGTTACACCAATTGAAATACGTCAAATCAGTTCAGATAGGACTGGCGAGAAGATGGTCAGGGATAGAGATAAAAATGGAGATTCAAAGTCTTTTCCAGACAGAGATGCAGAGGTTCTGGTAACATATACTTAGATGTCTTCCTATATATATGTTGTCCTGCACATACTGTAGTGGTTTCTCCTTTCTCTCCCTGTTTCTCACCCTTTTCAATTTTAGTAGTTATGCCCTTCCAAGTTTTTTGACATCTGATTCTTGTTCCACATTTTACAGGTTGTCGATCAGTCTAAAAAGAGAAAGATAAGTATAGAAGGTGAAGAAGGAAATGGAAATTGTAATTATGAACCTGAACATCTGCCTTCGTCAGAACCTATGATCCCTGCCATCCACATCCTCCCGAACCAAGAATCCGGGGCAAAAGAGAATGAGAATGATGTACTCTGCACCAGTGCGAAGGACTTACATGGCAATGGTGTACACATAGAGAATCTATTATCTTGTTCTGAAGCGCACACTACAGGAGTTGAGCTTGTTGAGCAACCCGTGGATGCTACAGTGGATACGTTCTTTTCTAAGTCCCAAACTCCTGTTTCAACCTTGTTAACTATTTTGACTTCTGAAGATGTTATTCCTTCCCTCAACGTGTCTACAAGCGCTTCGGCTCAAGAGAGAGTGGAAGGATTTCAATCTATGGACATCTTCAAGATCCCAGAAGAGAATGAGAATGACACACCCCACACCAGTGTGCAGAACTTGAATGGCCAGGACATACACATAGGAAATTCGTCATCTTGCTCTGAAGAGGAAACTATGGGAATTGAACCACTTGAAGTGGTTGAGCTTGTTAAGGAACCTATGGACGCTACAAGGGATGCATCCTCTTCTATCTGCCTGACTCTTGATCCCACCTTGTTAACTGTTGTATCCACTATTGTAGATGTCACTCCTTCCCTCACAGGGTGTACAAGCGCTTCCGCTCAAGAGAGAATCGAAGGATTTGAATTTGTGGGCAACTTGAAGATTCCAGAAGAGTATAAAACTTTGTACAAGAAGATCTATGATAAGTATGGGCACATGGCAACTAGAAAAGTCATCAAATTCAATGATGCTATGTTACTCACATGTGTTACCAGTTTATTGAAGATCATCTCGGTTATGGAAACTGTGCGTGGTGCGGAACTGAGTCTTCATTAGCTATGATGGAGAGATGGGAAGGCTTCATCAGAGAAGCTGAGATTTTTGAATTTAATATTAAGTGGCTTCGCGAAGGATTTAGTCGACTTAAGAACCATTGGAAGTCTTCATTCAGGGTAGATAAAGATATTGAGAGTCATGAACAAGTATTGGATGCAAAGCAGGGGAAATATGTTGGCCTCCTAACAAGAAAAGAAGAACTCGAAACTGAACTTTCAGAGGTAAATATTGAGATAGGGAAAGCTGAAGCGGAAATTTCATCTGAGCAAGAAGCTATTCAAGAAAAGCAGACTAAGAAAAACAAATTTCAGCATGAACCTGTTCTAGGAATAGTGCTTCATGAGCTGAACTTTTGAACTTCTCTTGATGGTTGAATTAAAATGCAATGAAGCAGTCAAGTTATGCGAAAGTTGAGATCAGTAGGTACCATATTATGTTCACTCTCTAGCTAAAATTTTGTGCTTATTGTAAATTTTATGGCAGATGAGCATCTTTTGCTGGACACCTTACAGTTTGAAAAATTATGTAACTAGTCTATAATTATTAGTGTAATCTATGGAAGTTGTTTATTAGATGGTGGGGCTGTGGATGATCTGCAACCCATTGCGTCCTCCATGGAAAGGGAAATATATGGTGCTGATTACAGCAAAAGTAGTTGTAGTTGATTGATTCTATGATTTTATGTTTATGCTGAACTAGTTATAATTCTAGATTCCAGGATTCAGTTTACAGGTTCAGATGTTTCAGACTTTTGCTTCTCAATTAAACTTCTTACCCTCTGCCATGGATCCATGGATTGGGAGTACATTCTGTTATCTCTTTGTTCCTATGTTGTTTGAAGTTCTGACAATTGGTAAAATTTTCTGTTCTAAGTTTCTTCATTACATTGAAGATCTTCATTACATCTTGCAGTTCCTGGTCATTTGACATAATAAGTTTCTTTTGTTGTTTCTTCTTTTCATCACTTGCTGATTCAGTGAAACCAGTCATGCTTGCTAACTCATTGACAGCATCGACTATGTCCTCAATTCTTTTACTAATTTCCACCAGAGGTGTATTTGCCGTTTTTGTCAATTCAAGTTATGTTATCTCTGTCTGTGCATAAGCTTTAGTATGGTAAGACTGTAAGAGTAAGGATTTGGAAAGAGTATAAATTACTCTAGTTGGCTCAATTTGATAGATTTGTCAAAAATCGAAAAATGAAAATGTTGAGAAGAAATTTGATCGAATCCGGTCATACAGCAAAAGGCACAGCACCAAGAGTCGAATGTTCTGGAACAAAAAAGATACCCTATTGATGCATATTATTAGCACTGATCATTGATCATGAATTAGACAGAGGAAGTAGTTGAGAATTGAGGAAACATTAATATATCGTGTTAAATGAGACAATAATAATCCTGGCTAGTTTGGGGCCTAGGACCATTATTGTGCATAGGTAACATAAAACCCTTACTTGCCATCTCCTGAACAAATCAAGGTCAAAACTATAGCACAAACTGGATCAAGTATGAAAGAAAAACATGTCAAGTCAGTAAAAGAGTCTTTTAATAGTCCACACATTTTAGCAACTATTCTGTGATCAAAGAAATTTAGTCATATTGATGCGTACACCTATTGAATCTGAATCTGAAACATTTATCTTCTATTTGTATACACCTACTGAATCTGATACGTTTCTCTTCTGTGAATGATGCCGAATATTTTTTTTTTTTATGGATTTACTATCTTCGAAGAAATTCTATTGAAAATAGGATTTTCTTTGATAAATTCAAGATCCTTTCCAGTAAGATGTTATATTAGAACTCATTCCCTTGAAGAACAACATCAACTCTATTCTTCGCTTAAATATAAATAAATTAAGAACTCCATTAGACTTCTTATAATTTCTTTGATTTTATTTAGTTCTCATGGCCATCTACTAGCATCCCCAAAAGCAAACAAAATCCCTGAAAAAGTTATTAAGTTTATCAGTTCCCAGATAAACTTACAATGTATCAGATGTCATACCATGTACAAGAAGTCGTATGTAAAAGTTGTTGTAACTATATTAGTTGTACACACTCTTCTGTTGTAACAAGAGTAGTAGTCTTCACCCCTCTTCTCAACTGTGATAACTACTGCACTTGGGGAAGAGGCATGACCAAAGCCTTGAGTGCAAAAGGAAAGACAGGATACATCGATGGAACTGCCCTGAAACCTACCAATCCAGCTGATATCCCATATTGGACACGCTGTGATGATTTAGTTGGTAGTTGGATCTCCAACTCTGTCGAACCAGATATTCGACCAACCACCATGAACTTTCCATCTGCTCGAGAACAGTGGCTAGAGATTAAGTCTCGTTTCTCTCCTCACAATGCATCTAAACTGTATGCGTTGAAACAATCAATTGCAACTCTGAAACAAGAAAATTTGAATGTTGCGATGTACTATACTCATCTCAAATCTATGTGGGATCAGTTAGATGCTTTCAGACCCACTTAGCCATGTATTTGTGGAGCAGGAAAGAACTACGTTAACAATCACAATCAAGATAAATCTATGGAATTCTTACAGGGGCTACATGATCGGTTTTCTTCACAACGCAGCCAAATCCTGCTAATGGAACCCATGCCATCACCTGCCAAGATTTATAACCATGCAAGGCAAGAAGAAGAGCAACAAGGTATCAACTCTTCCTCTACCACTTCTGTTGAATCTGCTACTCTGAAAGTAGCCCGCAGTGACCCACGAACTCAAAGGCCCTTCTCCAACAATGGAAATAATAAGCGCCAAAGGCCCTTTTGTGATCACTGTAATAAGCATGGTCACACTAAGCAAACTTGCTGAAAACTGAATGAGCCCAACACCGAGAGAATCAGATCCTCATGCTTTTGTTGTTGTCCATCCTTCTGCACTTGCTCTCACTGGTGCACCTGCTATCACTGCTGCACAATATGCTCGCTTGCTTTCTCTTCTCGAACCAGCTAGCGAAAGTGCATATATCCATCCCTCTGCCAACTTAATTTGCATGTACTGTTTTATCTTGTTAATTTGATGTTTGGATAGTAGATAGTGGTGCAACTCATCACATATGCTCTGATACCATAAAGAAACACTGATATGATATCTCACACAACTGTATTGAGACTATTTCATTGAGATGTATATATAGAGTTACATAAGCGTAAAGATAAGTTTGTTCAACGGAAAAGGCAAAAGAATAGCTACAACTGAAGAATAGAGAGAATAAACCTAATGTGTTGTAGAATAGGAAGACTACTTTTGTTACAACAAAAGAGTGTGTACAGCTAATATAGTTACAACAACTTTTACATATGACTTCTTGTACGTGGTATGACATCTGTTACATTGTAAGTTTATCAGGGAAATGATAAACTTAATAAAAGTGTTGTTCTTCCTCATCATATGAGTTCGTGAAGAGAGAGAAAATATTAGTTTTCACCTCATCTATTTATTGGAATCAATATTGCTATAAATGTACAAATTGTTAGAGCACTGCTCAGTCGAACTCGCAAGGGTTGCTATCTCAAGCTTGTTTGTCAAGTTTAGTTGCCAAAACTATAAGTCTTGATTTCTAGTCTACTTATAGATAAGTCTCGGATTAGGATAGTAAGTGTAGTTGAGCATTAGACTTCACGACGTTCATCGATTGAAAACAGAGAACTACTAAGGGGAGCTTGTGGAACTTCACCAACAAAAGGTACGTGGAGTCTTGAACTCATCTATCAC